>BDMV01000007.1:2832263-3065586 GCA_008326285.1 Oryza officinalis
TCCAGCTCTGCCTCGAGGCGACGGAGTTCTTCAAGCTTGTGTTTCAGGACAATCGGCTCCACCGCTAGCTCGTCCAGCTTGGTTTTATCGGCGTTAACTTGAGCCTTGCTAGCGGTCAGGGCCGATTCCAGTTGTTCACGCTCTCGTCGCTCCGCGAGTCTTTCTTTTGCCTTGGTGAGCTTGAATCTGTACTGCTCCAAGAAGATGGCCGGTGTGAGAATCTCCATCAGGTCTTCAGGCAGGTCGTTTTGGATTTCTTGTACCCTAGTCCTGATGGAGGAACAGTCTTCTACCAAACACTCCAATGAAGCCTCTAGCCGATTGGCGATATTGGTCAGTTGGTTCTTTAGGCCATCAGAAATCGGCGCCTTGGCTGTGATAGGCAGCTCCTTGTCCTCGTCATCAAGGAATTGGCCGATGTCGAATGAGAACATATCGGCTAGGCTCTGCAAAGGTCAACATCGGTCAAGATCAGTCTTGTTAGACAGGAGCTGACAAAAGGGATCGGACTGAGTCACATCACCTGGGTTGGAGTATTGGTGGTGCTTACATCGGCCTCCCTTTGCTGTGTTGATGCAGTAGGCGATGGGGTTGGCCGATGTGGTAAAGGCGACACGACCCTAGGCTGAAGAAGCAGGGAATTTGTAAGTAGGGTTGTGAGATTAGCATGATAACATACAAATCAACTCTTACCGAGGCGACCGGAGAGGGTGCTGGAGAAGGAGATGGAGTCCTCAATCGTGCTTTAGCCCGCTCGCGCCGTTGAAGGGTTGCTTTCTTAGTCCTTGGCAGAGGGGCCGATTGAGTTCTTTCCTTCAATACAGACGATGCCATAGCCTGAAAAAGATATCAAGTTAAAGCCAAGCAGTAGGAAGGGGTTATGTGAGCACGGAGAAGAAATTGTGTTTACCTTGCGAATTGCATGTTTGGTCCTTTTCGGTTGGGGGGCATCGCCTTGGTCATCGGCCGGTGGGATCTCAGCGGTTTCGGCCGATGTTTCCTTGGTAGTTTCAGCCGATGTGTTTTCTTCATATGTATCGGCGGCGGCTGCATCGACTTCTTCCTCCATTACTTGTTCTTCGAGGAATTCTTCTATGGAGGGATCCAGCTCTTCGAGATCGTCTTGGTCGTCAATTTTGGCTTTCTTGCTGGATTTTTGGGCTTTGCCCTTAGATGACGCTTTCCTCTTGGGGTTTTCCTTGATCATCGGCCCCTGGAGTAGTGATGATATTTTTGGGGCATTGATGCCGATGATGGACTCCAGGATGGTTGACCCCGATGGAGCTATGGCTTGAGCGTAGAAGATCTTCTGTCCACTGTTGCTCACAGAGGGAGTCGGCTCATCTGGGACTTGAGGGCTGATGCCTTGGATAAGCTCCGTCACATAAAACCTGGCCGATTGATGAAAGATGTGAGCGGCCCATTCTTGCCACCAGGTTTGGAAGCAAATGTGCACGAAGGCATTCAAATGCAGCCGATCGCAGTCACTAAGGTTTGGGAGCTCGATTTCCATTGCTTTGTTCATAACTAGAGCCGATGAGACTGTGCCTCTGCTCTCTAGGAGCTTGTGGAGATGTAAGTTGATGGGAAGTTGCCCGAGCCAGCACTGTCTAGCAGCTATCATTGGGTTGTAGAATTCATATGACAGGCTGGTGCTCCTTCCCTGAAAAACGCCTACTGGGAGCAGGCATGGGGTGAGGCCGATCATGAAGAGTTCTCTCGATTCCATGTCATCATTTATTAGGCTTAGTTGCAGATCATCAGGAAGCTCGAAGTCTCGGTCCGATGTATAGACAAACATATCCATCTTAGCTGATGGAGGGCCGGAGAAGAAACGGATAAACCATGAAGCCATGTCATCGGCCGATTGGTCTGCACCTGGGTAAACGGAGGCTGCTTCTCCATAAGACATACATCGTCTGCTCCTGAGATCTTCGTGATCGACGTATTTTGACGGAAAACGAGAATCTGATAGAGGTGGCCGATCAACCATGGTGTTGGTGTAAAGTGTCAGCCAGAGCTGAATGAACCACCATGATCCCCCATGTGCCACGGTCTGTTTCAGCATCAAGTCTTGCGTGGCAATGTGGAGTAGCCGATATACAGCTCCTAAGAGATATCGGCCGAGAGGGATTTGTTTTTTGCTGACCAGGGCCTGAGCCAAGTGCTGACAGTTTGTTGTGGGGCCGCAGGTCGATCCGCAAAAGACGAATCTTTCCAACCACAATGTCAAGAAAGCTATATGTTCTCGCTCTGAGACCGATCCTTGTTCCATGTGTTCGGAAATATACCCAGACCAGTCTCCAATCTTCTTGGTCTTTAGTTTGTGGCTGCTATTTATCAGTAGGCTGAAGGGATTAATCTCAGAGTCGATGTCTAGTCCTGTGAGTACCTTGATATCTATAAGGGTTGGGGTCATCGGACCTTGCTTGAACATAAAGGCGTTCAAGGTACTCGACCAGAAGTAGCTGGCAGCTGACATTAGTGGTTCATTCTTCTTGGTATTGGCCAGGGACAGAGTTATGCATTGGCCGATTCCAATCTCATCCCAGTGGACTTGTTTGACGGCAGCAATCCTTTTGTGCCAGGTCCTGTATCTGTTTAGCTTTGATGGCCATGACCTGAAGGTGTGTTTCCATGCAGAAACAGTGGGCTTGGCTTGCCTGAAGGGGATTCTGTCGGTCTCGGCGTTGATTAGCCAGGTTGGGTCGCAGTCGCCCATGGGGCCTAGCAGAAAGCGGTGAGACTTGTCGTCGGTGGGGATCAAGATTTGGTCTTTGAAGACCTGTATCATGGAAACGACGATGAAGATTTAAGACCCGGGGGGGCAGCGAGTAAAAACCCTAACTTGGAAGAATCGGCGGGGAAAGCGATAATGCAGGATTGAGTGAGTCGACTTACCGCAGGGATCTCAGAGGCGTAGAATGGGGCGGAAGCCATTGTTGTTGAAGAAGGGATCACTGTGAAGGGGGTTGATGTTGATGGGACGCCGAGCGGTAGCCGGAGTTGAAGAACACGAAGAGCTTGTTGAATCGGCGGCGGAAGTTTTCGAATCTGGATCTGCGCGGTTTCAGACAAGACCTAGCTAAGAAGTCGATGGGTTCCTTGGAGCTAATTCCGCCACATTATATAATGAAGCGGAATTGGGGGGCATGTGTTAACAGTGAAATTTGGTAATCGACTTGGAAGCGGAAGGGGAACCGAAGCAGAGAGGAAGGATTGAGTTGGAGCCAGATCAGGAGTCGTATCGGACCCGGTAGCCGTATCGGACTGGGAAAGATGATGCTATGAAGAGCGTATCGGCCGATACGGATTCGGCTTGATTGAAGGCCGATGCGCGTTATAAGTCGACAGCGTTAATGCGGGCTTGGTTTGGGCTCGAGATAAGCTTTAAGGAGGTTGCCAAATAGAGATAAAGCTCGGTTTTAAGCAATTGTATCTTGTGAATTGGGTAGTTATACTTGTTTGTTAGTTGTAGATAAAATCGTACCCGACAAGGGTTCTATTGTCATCTCGGGTATAAATATCCCGATAGTTTGTACATGTAAGCTCTCTCTCAATCAATCACACAATCGAATCGATCTACTTTCGGCGCATCGCCAACCCTCGCAAGAGGTTGACTCCTGACAAGTTCTTGCTTCCCTAGAGCAAGGTAAGAACTCGTGCCCGACGATTTACTTCGTCGGGGCTAGCGTGTCGTTTTAGGCACGTTAAGCCTTGATGATGTAATCGTTGTTTATCGTGTTTTTAGCTAATCTCGATGTGGTTTTCCAATTCCATCTCGCTAGCGGTTAACTCGTTTTAGGGTTTATTGCCGACGATGGTTGAATTGGTTTACTCGTTTAGATTATCTAAGGCATTTACCATCCCCAAAAGCAATCGACGACTTGATTTTCTTCGTGTTAAGCCTCAATTCACACTTCGAGTTGCCATCGACCTTAGTCCTGTTTTGAGATCTAACACGAAGCCTGTTTTTGATTGTAACTAAGGATAGTACCGGGGTTTCAGCCGGTCTTATCTAACGCATGTGATTGCTTTATGTTTCTTGCATGTGTTTGCCACTTATATGTGCAGATCGATAAGTATAGATACGTTGATCATGGAGTAATCTTAAGATTTGTTTGTGGTTGATGTGTTTATATCGGCCGATTGGCTTGTATAAGTTTGCACTAGAGTATTAGCTAGTGTAGTGATCTTTGTTATACTTATCGGTCGATGCTGTTAGTTGACAATTATATGTCAATGAAGGCCGATAAGATTAGACTCATGCTTTACTTATCTTCTATCACGAGTGAGCCGATATAGCTTTGCCCTATCGGCTGGGCTGTGACAATGTGTCATCGGTCTATCGGCCGATCGGCCATTGTTTTCTGACTTGGTTTACTTGTTTCTTGTTGATTGCAGATCAAATCAACTAGCACGCTCTGCTCACGACTAGGCAAGCCATTTGGACCTGCACTGGAGTTAAGAAAATCTCCCAGGCCGCCGTGGTAACGCGGAACCCGTTTGGTTGCTGGACGGGTCGAAATTCTGCGCCAACAGCCAAATGATAAAACACGTGTTAAAATGTTAACATCGTTATCTACTAACAACCGGAGGCTGTAATATGCTCCATAGCAACAGCTTTGTGACTTTGTAGAATATAAACGTTAACTAGTGGTAGGTTAATTATTTAGTTAGTTTCCAGAGCTGAGACTAATTTACATTTTTACAGAAGTAGATAGGGAAAATAAAGGTGCCATCGTCATATATTTTCATCTGGTGTCCAACTGTCTGCTGTCTAGCCGTACCACACTTTGGCTTTCAGTGGGGGTAGGTTGCACTCATCCAACTAATCTATTGACTTTTGGTACGATGAAGTAATTAACACAAAGGTTAAAACACACGAGAGTTAAATTAACATCCCCTGCTAATCTCACAGATACAGAGGCAGTGTCAGACTCATCTCTTTATCGTCGAGCAACAAACAGTACTCTGTAAACCACTAAGCTGTTTTTGCTGCATCTATTTATCAATCAGATGGCAGAGCTCCAACCACCCGTTACCTCAAAAAAGAAAAATACAAGCAGTAGAGCTAGAACCCATGATCACTTTGGAGATTAGTGTACTCCCTCCTATCGTTTTAAATTAGTTTGTCTTTTTTATCATCATTTTTTAAAAATTTAATAACATGTGAACTATATATCATAAAAGTATTTCTCATGATGAATTTATAAGCATAATCAGTTAAAATATATAGATTTTTAGAAGATGATGGTTTAGTTAGAATTGTTTAACCTAGAACAAATCTAAAACGACATGTAATCCAAAACAAAGGGAGTAGTTTGTCGTGTCTCTCCGAAGTATCGGTCTGAGAGTGACGATGGCTGATCCTGATCTTTCTCTGCAAACTGCGATCGTCGCAGCCGTACATGTGTGATGTATGTACACTACTACAAAAACCTTCATAGGTACCGGATTTGCTAGAACCGACACCTAAAACACAATTCCCGCCCATGATCCTAAAAAGGTGCCGGTTTGTAAGAAAAACCGGCACCTATGATACCAAAAAGGTGCCGGCCTTAATTATGAACCGGCACCTATCACATAGGTGCCGGTTCGTAAGTCTAACCGGCACCTATATTACGGCCAAAAAGGTACCGATTTAAATTAATAAACCGGCACCTACCACGTAGGTGTCGGTTTTTAATAATAACCGGCACCTATGTGGTGGCTTCCGGCCGAAGGTACCTAAATAGGTGCCGGTTCAGTACATAAACCGACACCTATATCCCCCAGTCTATATATACCCCTCGTTCACTGCATTCTCACGATTTTGAGGTTTCTCTTCAGCTCATCCAAACGGGGGGAGGAGGTTTTGCCCAAAAATTTAAAAAATATAGAGAGATCTATGTGTTTGCATGCGTAAAGGTTAGTATATGTTGATTCTATATGTAATTCGCACTAATATTTGTCAAGTTATTATTTGCAATTTGTTTTGTTGAATGAGAAGCATGAGAAAGTATGATGACTTATTAATATTGGATTAATTTAGAGATTAATCATCAATGAGTAATGTAACTATTATTAACATTTGTCAGAATTTCAATAGATATAGAGAATGATTGATGTATGTTAGTGGTTAATTTAAGAATTTTCGTAGGAGCGATGGATGAAGGAGGGATGAACGTTCCGGAGCGCGGTACCTTGGAATATGCCAGGAGAGTAACCAACTTCGTGATCGCAGCCACGAGATCCAGATCATTGAACACGACGGAACACTTGCGTTGTCCATGCGCTGATTGCAGGAATGAGAGACAGTTTCCTGCAAAACAAGTTCATGAGCATCTCCTAACAAGGGGTTTTATGCCTAATTACACATGTCAAACCAATCGTGGTGAAGATGAGAATCCAGATGTAATGGACGGAGACAATGTGGAGTTGCCTGCTGACGGAGGTGGATATGATAGTGACGAATCAGATGGTTTAGATCAGATGTTACGCGACGGGGAAACAGCCTACGACGATGACAGGAAATACGAGAAGTTCAAGGGCATGGTGGAGGACTCAAAAACCCCGCTTTATCCAGGATGCAATGAGCAGCACACCAAGTTACACGTCGTCCTCTCGTTGCTGCAGATGAAATCCACCAACGGTTGGAGTGACAAGAGCTTCTACAGCTGATTGGAGACCTCCTTCCAGCGGGTCATGTGCTGCCAGAAACAACATACCGAGCGAAGAAGGTTGTCTGCCCACTCGGACTGGAAGTGCAGAAAATTCAGGCATGTCGAAATGACTGTATCCTATATCAAGGTGACTATGCAGACTTGGATACATGTCCAGTTTGCGGAGCTCCGCGGTATAAGGGTGGAGTTAACGATGATGATGATGCTGATGATGACAGTGGTGGCCCAGTCCTGAAGAAGAGGAAAGTGCCCGTTAAAGTTGCGTGGTATTTTCCTATAATCCCTCGGATTGAACGCATGTTTGCAAACAAAAAACATGCAAAGATGATGCGTTGGCACCACGAAGAGCGTAAGAAGGATGGAATGATAAGACATCCTGCCGATGGATCTCAATGGAGAAAGATAGATAGAAAGTATAAGAAGCATTTTGCGCAGGAGATTAGGAATATAAGGTTTGGGCTGAGCACGGACGGGATGAATCCATTTGGTGACATGAGCAGTCGGCATAGCACGTGGCCAATGGCACTTGTTATCTACAACCTTCCTTCATGGTTGTGCATGAAGCGTAAGTTTATTATGATGCCACTTCTAATCCAAGGTCCCAAGCAACCTGGCAACGATATCGATGTCTACTTCAGGCCATTAGTGGATGATCTGAAGTTTCTATGGGACCGGGGTGTGCAGATGTGGGATGCGTACAAAAGAGAGTACTTCACCTTAAGGGCAATGTTGTTCGTTATCATCCAAGATTACCCTGCAGCTGGTAACACATCTGGGCAAACAGTGAAAGGTGGTTGTGCATGTGTGCAGTGCATGCGGGATACAGCGAGCAGGTGGCTGAAGTATTCCGGAAAGACTGTGTACATGCGCCATCGAAGGTTTCTTCCAGCCGGCCACCAGTACCATAGCAATACAAGGGATTTTGATGGCACGGTGGAGGAGGGTACAGCTCCAACACACCGTACTGGCAGAGAGATTTTTGAAGAGGTACAAGATATTGAATGTATATTTGGTAAGGGGCAAGGCAATCGAAGTGCAACGAGCAAGGGTGGTGAGAAACCTATTTGGAAGAAGAAATCTATCTTCTGGAAACTACCATATTGGAAAGATTTGGATGTCCGTCACGCAATTGACGTGATGCACGTTGAGAAGAATGTGTGCGAGAGTCTGATGGGACTCCTGCTAAACATACCCGGCAAGACAAAGGACACGTTAAAAGCCCGGAGAGACCTCGCAGACATGCACACTAGGCCCGAGCTACATCCTCAAGAACGTCCCAATGGTCGCCAGTACCTCCCTCCTGCGTGCTACACCCTTAGTGCCACAGAGAAAATAAGTCTGTTAGAGTGCCTACAGGGTGTCCGGGTCCCTTCTGGTTACTCTGCGAACATTAAAAGACTTGTCAACATGAAAGAGAAGAAATTAGTGGGCATGAAGTCACATGATTGCCACGTGCTGATGACACAACTTCTTCCTATTGCTATTAGAGGCATTTTGCCAGATAAGGTTCGAAACCCAATCATAAAGCTGTGCTCATTCTTCAACGCTATATATCAGAAGGTGATCGATCCAAGCACGCTAGACAAGCTCCAATCAGATGCAATCATTACCCTTTGCCAGCTCGAGATGTGTTTTTCACTATCATTTTTTGATATAATGATTCACCTCGTGGCACATCTCGTAAAAGAGATAAAAATTCTCGGCCCAGTGTATCTGCATAACATGTGGGCTTTCGAGAGGTTCATGGGGATCATAAAGAAGTATGTGCGTAATAGAGCTCGACCAGAAGGCAGTATCATAGAGGGTTATGCAACAGAGGAGGTGGTTGAGTTCTGTATCGACTATATGGATTTGCATCCCATTGGTGTGCCGATGTCTCGACACGAGGGCAGGCTACTAAGGAAAGGGACACTAGGGCATAAGGCAATTTTCGCTCCTAGCCTAGAAACATTACGGCAAGCACATTTCGCAGTGCTCCAGCAATCGGCCTTGGTGGCTCCATTTGTTGACAAGCATTATAACACACTCCGCAGCGAGAACCCAAGCAAATCAGAAGCATGGATAGCTAAGCAACATAGGTTGAATTTTGGCGATTGGTTACGGAAGCATATCATGGCTATGAATACTAATAGTGACCAGCTGTATGTTTTGTCTCGGGGACCTGCGAGCACAATTCATTCATTCCAAGGGTATGACATTAATGGATATGCATTTTACACGAGAACCCAGGATGTGAAGAGCTCGTATCAAAACAGTGGTGTCCGCGTAGACGCCTTCGACAGTAATGGTGTAGAACAAACCTACCATGGTTATATAGAGGCAATCTGGGAGCTTGAATATGGACCGCTGAAGGTACCACTTTTCCAGTGTCAATGGGTCAAAATTCCCAGTGGTTTGAGGATTGACAAGTACGGAATGTTAATCGTGGACTTAAACAATGTGGGTTATCAAGATGAACCATTTGTGCTCGCAAAATCCGTAACACAAGTATTCTATGTCAAAGACCCTTCTTTGTTGACCGATCATCACGTGGTTCTCCATGGAAAGCGAAGCATTGTCGGAGTTGAGAATATCGTTGATGAGGAAGGCTACGATCAAATCGACGAGCTACCACCGTTTGCAACAGATGTAGAAGGAGGTGAAGAAAGTCAGGAAGACGAAGATGAGAAAGAAGCACCATATGTTCGCAGCGACCATGAAGAAGGAGTAATTGTGATAGACCTGCATGTTTGAACTTTATTGTAACAAACATGAATGTGTAATTAGTGCCGGCCCAGAACCGGCACCTATGTTGTTTCTTGTAGTAGTGGCCAAGTTGGATAAGAACAAAAGGTAGAAAAACAAGCAACAAACAGTTCACACTTTGTGTTAAAAAAAATGCGTAAAATTGTAATAACAGATGTTACTGGGACGAAAATCACAATTAAACACTATAAAATAGTTCCATAGGTGTAGCAGACAGCAAATTTCGCCTAGACATTTGTGGTTTTGCCGCAGGACATGCAAACGTTCTGAAAACTAGTAATTTGCTGAGTAACACAAGACCCATTATTTTATTATTTTTGGTTAGAATAAAGAGAAACCATGTGGAAAAGACAATTTTACCCTTGCGGCCAGAAGCTTGTAATCCAACTAGGTTAGGTTCCGTGTCGCCGACCCCGAATTCTAGGGTTTTTGAGAGGGATCAAGGGAGGGAGAGTGGTTTCGGCAAAATTGCTTTTTCTAAATCTTTCTCACTCCATTTGGACTGAATAGTAAAATAATGGGTCCAGTATTTGTTGGAATGAAAGCCAACAGCTATGTTTAGCGAGATGATTTTTTTATATTTATTTACATATGCACATTTCAAACCAGAATATAAAATATGTTGGATCGCTGAGTATAACTATGTATGACTTGAGGATAGATGGAAGTTTAATTACAAACACAATGTAACCCCCCCCCGAGAAGGTCCATAGGTACCGGTTCGTATTTACAACCGGTACCTATTATGGTGAATAGGTGCCGGTTGTAAATAATATCCGGTACCTATAATAAACCAAAGGTACCGGTTCATATTTGCAACCGGCACCTATTCAGCACAATAGGTACCGGTTGTAAATACGAAATGGTACCTATGTGGCTTATATATATATATGCCGTCGTCTCTGCCGTCGCCATTTTCCCCAAATCAGCCCGCCGTCGCCATCGATCTTGTGCCCGCCGCACGCCGTCGCCCTTGACCGCCGTCCCCTCGCTCAGCCACTAGCGCCATCACCGGTAGCCAGCGCCATCCCTGTCCTCCACCGCCGTCCCCTCGCTCAGCCGCCAGCGCCATCATAGGTAGCCAGCGCCATCCCCGTCCTCCACCGCCGTCGGTCCTCCCCTAGCCTGGATCGATCTACCGCCGTCGCCGTCCACCTCGTCGTCCTCCTCCGTCGCCATCCACCTTCTCCGCCGTCGCCGTCCACCTCCGCCGCTGTCCTCCATCGTCGGTGCCGCCCTCCTCCTCCTTGCCATTGGGTACGTATGCACTCTTCGGAGTGATTAAATCGAAATATTAGAGCCAAAGATCTACCTAATGAGACTGTCACTCAAAATGATCTACCTAATATCCCGACTAATAACTTTGGCCCTCTAATAATGAGGCCCTATTTAGGGAGTTAATATTCTGAGTAGTTGATGAAAAGGAAACTTGTGAAAATCTGAAATGGCTGGATTTTCTAATTTTGACTTCAGCTTATTTTCTACTTTTTATAATTTGTATGATAATCTAAATTGTTTTGGACCTTCTGATAGAGATTATGTCACAGAGGCACTCCAATCCGAGCAGTAAACATTCTTGATTTGCAGATTAGCATTTTACTGGGAAATCCTACTTGTCTTGTTCATGAACCCTTATATAGGTGCCGCAAGGTACTGTAGTCGATTAAGGTAAACTGGAATGACTTGGCAAAGAATGGTAGGTCAGATCAAATGATTGCATTTCTAGTTATAGGAAGCTTATACCATGATGGTTACCTTATGAAGAAGCTAGGTTTCCATCTAATTTTATAGTAAAGGCAATGTTTTCCACAATGAGAGAAAGATGAGTAGCACATATTTCTTATTTTCTCTATCTGATATAAATATTTTAAGCCAAATCTTTACTTAATCCAAATCTGTATTTTGCATCAAACTGTGTTACTTTATCTAAATAGTAAATATATATATACTTCAGGAATATGCAAGAAAAATTTGAGCCATGCCTACTACAACTGCAGGCTGAACTTTTCCTGCTTCCATGTAAACTGTTCTGTTTTACTATCCGAAAACACAGAGCACTTGAGCGCACTCACAATAGTGTAGTATACTTGTTTAGTTGGAAGAGAGAGGGAAGGGAGAGAACTTGACACTTGCATCAGTATCAAGTTAGTGCTAGGGCCCAAGACAGCATTAACCGGACTATAGAGAATCTCATTACTATATAAAGCATATTGCAGGGCTATTATAAGTGATAGACAACATATTCATGCTATAATAAATCTATTGTGGGACCCTTTGGTAACAAGATTCAGTAACGAGCTATCGGACTGCTTTTTAACTAAATTATCCTCTCTAGTCTGGTAACAACATTATAGTAACAGCCTACTGAGAATTACCTCATGGTGGCCAAAGGCAGTATTAAGGAATGTATTAAATAAAATTGCCTAGTAGTGGACCTAGAAAATAATTTAAGTGGTTGAACAGAACAGCAGAGGATTAGGCCAAGAAATCATTCTTATGTGGGTGTATAAGCAGTCAAGACAAGTATACAACTGTCACACCCCGATTTTCGATCGGGATTAAAAATTTCCTAATAATACATTCTCCAGAAATTAAATAAAAATCAAAAGCAATTTAAACAAGTGAAATAGCAAGGAAATTAAAATTTCCTTTAAAAATCATGGCCGGAAATATTTTTGTAATATTCTCTGTGCCTTAAAGTACTCTCCAAAATTTTTCGTGAATTTTTGGAGCTAAAGAAATGATTTTAAACTCACAAAGTTCATTTAACTGATTTAATTAAAGGAAAAACAAATTAAAAAGGGTCCCTTTTGTTTTGGGCCGTTTTCGGCCCAAAATCCTCTCTCTCTCCCGCGGCCCCCGCGAACCCCTCCCCTCTCCTCCGGCCCGAGGCCGTGGCCCAAGGCCGCCCGAGAGCCGCTGCCTGCCTCCCCACGCCGCGCGCCCGCTGACGGGTGGGGCCCGCGGCCGAGTCGTCCCCGACTCGGCCGGCCGCCGCCGCGCCCGCTCCGCCGCTTTTCCCGGCTGGATTCCGCCGCGCCGCCTTTATATTTCCACCCCCCCGAGGCCTCCTCCTCGTTTTTCCCCGCCGCCGCCGCCCCAAAACCCTAATCCTAGCGCCGCCCCCGACGCCTGCGCCGCCATCCTCTTCGATCTTCGGTGAGCACCCGCCGCCACCCTCCTTTCCCCTCTCCCGCTCGCCGCCGTGTGCCGCTCGCCCGCCGCCGTGCGCTGCGCGCTGCGCCGCCGTCCGCGCGCACCCGCCGCCGCTCCGGCCGCCGGCCGCCGCACCCGCCGGCGCCGTGCCCTCACCGGGTCGGCTAGGGTTTCGGCCGAACCCTAGCCGTCCGCCCGGGCCGTAGAGGCCGCTCCGTTCGGCCCACCTCCTCCTCCCGGCCCAACAGCCGTTGGCCCGATTGGCTCATCTCCCTCGTAAAAGTCCAATCTTGGTCCCTCGTCTCTTTGGGCCGTCAGCCCGTTAATCCCTTCTCGACAAAAGTCCACCTCACGTCCCTCCCAGCCCTTTCTCCTCTATTGGGCCGCCGGCCTATATCCTTTCTCCACACAAAAGTCTACTTTATGTCCCTCGGCCCTTTTAACTTTTTCCGAGGAAAGCCCAGTCATCTCCTCAAGTCCAGTTTACCTCCCTCTCAGCCTATTTTCCCCTTTCCCCTGCAAAGTCCTTTCCACCTCCTTTTTCTCTCCGTTCGCCGACACTTGTGTCGCCGACCGTGGGCCCCCTTTGTTTACTCCGTCCACACCCAGACCACGTGGCCGCCCGCGGCTTCGCCACGTTGGCGTCCACGTCGGCGCTACCTCCTCCCTTCCGCCCGCCGTGGCCGCCACGTCGGTGCCACGTGGTGCTTTTCCACCGTGGACTGTCCGCCCTTGACCCGTTGACACTTGGGACCCGCCGTTCCGGCGCCGTTTCCATTTGATGATGTCAGCGTAGTCCTTTCCTTTGCAAAATTAATTAATAATTGCGCAATAAATCGATTTAATTTCCAGAAATTCATTTAATGGCTCAAAACTTCTAAAATTCATATCTAATTCATACGAACTCCAAATTGAGCCATTCAACTTGCAAAATTCATCTAAAATTGAGCTCTACATGTTTGTTTACTTTTTATGTACTGTTTACTTGGTTTTTATTAGAGTTTTTCCTCGTTTTGCGTGCCAGCGTGTAGATTCCGCCGTTTCGGAAGTTCGCGTTCGCGAGGAAAAGAGTTCGGAAGATTGTTTGAAGAAGCAAGGCAAGTCACACATTCCCCCTTGAGCATGTTGTACCTATTTTACGAAATGTTTTACGTTTGCAAATAAAGTGCATGTTTTGCTAATTACATGGGAATAGGGTTTACCTATCCGTCCGCTTGTGTCATGTTTACTTGTTAACCGTCCTTTGTTAACCTTGGGTGATAATTTGACTAGCGTGAGTCACTTATGTTGACTTTGCTAGAATTATATCTGCTTAGCCATGCTTAATTACCACTAGCTTATTTAATGGGATATTTACATTGTTTACAATTAGCTTCTAACGAGCGGTTCGCTCGGGACACCCGACCAGGTTTTATTGGTCGTAATTATCCAACTAAAATATGACTTAATGGTGGGCTGTGGGTGCATGGTTTTGCTGGTCGCACCCATGGCAATTAAGGACCGGTTCATGGGAAACCCTGGAAGAATAACAGTGCTTACCACAAGCAAGAATGGGCAACTGCTGGACTTGTAGTGTAACTTTCCCCTAGCTGACGTACCGAGGCAAGGGTGGGCGTGATGGAGTTTGGATGGGCCCTGCGACGGTCTATGCGGCTGCCGGATTCACCAAGGCACGAGGGGGGGCTGCCTACCTTGGATATAAAGGTAGGGGCGAAACCTGAGGTGGGTACGATTGGTTAGGGGGAATTATGTGAAAGGTCTTGTCACGATTTCCCCCTTTGCAGTATCGTGGTGATACTTCGGGGCATGGTAACATGTGTGGAATCGTGTCTTGTGGGTACAGTTGCGCACCTCTGATCAGAGTAAAACTATTCGAATAGCCGTGCCCGCGGTTATGGGCGATCAACCAGATTCACCGTGATTAGTCCCATCTTTAATAATTTGACTTAATGAACTGGTGTAGTTCAGGTGGAATGGTTGGGCCTGCTCAACGTGGTTGTAGCGTTGTTCAGTGGAGAATTAATATTGCCTTAATTAAACAACTGTTTTACTGTTTTAAAATATAAAGGTTTTCAACTGCTTTTCTGCAAAGAGCCACAAGCCTCCCTCTGTCTCCCCTGTGCATGTTTGCATCTTTGGTGTGGCTTGTTGAGTACGGTGGTTGTACTCAATCTTGCTATTTTTCCCCTTTTCAGAAGTTTAGTACTTCTGAGTTGAAGATGAAGTTAGAGGACCAAGGCTCAGATCTCAGTTGAGTTTGCCTGTGGAGTGGAGCTGAAGCCCCGCTAGGATCGTTTCTTTCCGCTGCTGTTTTTTTTGTGTGAGGACTAAGAGCCTCTGTTGTAAGTATTTATCGCTTTATTTACGTTTAGATCTGTTTATTGATTTGTCGTTTTGTTTACCCTGGTTGATGCCTGGACAGGGACTTAATACACAAAATGGTCTGGAAATTTGGGAAATTTTCCGGGCGTGACAACAACCTTCATTCAAAACCCTATAAACTCATATAAGCACTTATATAAGTATTACCTGCACCGTTGCCCTTTGGTTGCATATATATTCTCATACCTATCATCATCGCACTATAAAAACTAAGCTAATTATTAAGTGCGTGCTGGGGTGGTGATGTTGCTACTAGCTAGGTTAATATGCATGGCTACACACAAGTCTATGGATGGCTAGGTTTTCGACTTGCATGGACCTTTTCTAGAATCATTCCATCCAATATATTCCCAAATGATTATCCTAACCATGCTTATTAAATTGCTAAATCTGCATATTTCCTTTCTTTCTTTTCGAGCTCAAAAATACTGTATTGTTTAAGTTTTGAAGCTGATGGCACTGTTTAATTAGACTGTCACTTGTCACATGTGGGTGAGGTCCAAAATATTGTATTGTTTAAGTTTAATTGATGTATGCACGCTGCTGGGTTAGCTACTACCTCGTGCAATTATTTAATTAGATCCTACTGGTCCAGTCAAGTTACGTATGGAATTAGATGGCATTAGTTAACTTTTGCTAGATTTAGAAGAATATCATCAAGAGGACAATAAGTTCTAACACTAATTTCTTGTATCTATCTAGCAATAGTTCTAGCCTAGGTCTACAAATTTGGAAATGTCAGGCGAACAAGATAACAGTAGGCGAGCAAATTCTGGAGAAAGCGATGGTGGTAATGGTAGCCCAAGTGGCTTTCTAAACTTGAATCAGCCCGGTGATAACCCACACAATATGGAGGTAAATTAACCCATCTGGAACAAATAATACCTTGAAAGTACATATATCGTCAGATATGAATGACTAATTTATATTGATATTTGAAGGAGGTTGATCCTTCGGCCAGTACGCACTCCGTGAATACTTCAACCTCATCGGCAAGAAGAAAGGCTAGAGGTCCAACTAGGATGCCCTCGGGTCTATACACTATCACGGAGTTAGCTGCAGATGGGACCCCTAGTGCTCCAGAATCGACACTCACCCCATATGGCAATGCTATAGGTGTCATCGTGAAGGATGACATCCCCATCAAGTACCGGCACTGGAAGAGCAGTGATACAGACGAATTGGAGTGGACGGTACCAGACAGAGACAAGGATCTTGCTTGGGAAAAGTTAAAGCGGACATACCAGTTTCCCGAGGAACAAGAAGAACTCGCAAAGTCCGGGGCTCTTAAGAAGATGTCCATCAGCTTCAAGAAATGGAAGACGGACCTTAACAGGAAGTTTGTCAAGAACGGCCTGACACCAAATTTTCAAGATGTCAATTATCGAAGGTGTCGTCTTTTCTGGGATGACTTTGTGGCCTATAGAACATCAGATGAGGCAAAGGAGATTAGCGAAAGGAACCAGGCCAATGCGGCCAAAAACCGATACCCTCACCATCTCGGCCCTAGCGGATATGCTAAGAACATAGCCAAATGGCAACTCCGGGAAGATGAGCTGCTGCAAAAGGGAATCGAGATCGAGACGAAGGACTGGTGCCAACGGGGAAAGAATTACCAATACGCCCGAGGTTCAACACTCTCGGATACAGGCGAGTTGGTACACAAGGGTCCTCGAGAGCAAGAAGAGTCCCAGAGGCTCCACGAGGCCCATCTAAAGTCCTCAGAAGGTTCTTTTGTTGCGAGCAGGGAGAGAGATGAGCTTACACTTGCATTGCAGAACCCTGAGCATCCGGGACGCACAAGAGGAATTGGCCTAGCTCCATGGAAAGAAGGTTTTCCTGAAGACAGACATAGGTATCGGTCTCGGAGCAATAAAAATTCCAGAGACCAGTCGGAAGAGATAAGGCTATTGAAAGAACAAATGGCACTGGTAATGGCAAGGCTTGAAGGTCAGGAAGGAGGCAATGCTGGCCACTTAACCAGTCCAGGTGGGAAGAAAAGCAGCTGCGCTTCAACTGAGGTTCCTCAAGAACCGGACACGGTTCATTACCCCGTGGACCACATCACTATACGTACTGCATGCAGGCTGCATGTGCCACTTCAAAACATCAGTCAAGAGGTGGCACGCGCTATGGCACATCCCGTAACGGAGGGAGGGACGATACACGGTAAGCCGATACCAAGTGGCTACTCAAGGGTCGAAGTGGAGGACGTGCCGAGGAGGTACAGGGCAGTGCAGCTTGATTTTGCTCCAGAGGAGGGGGTGAACACTCTTGGAGAAGCCATCCACAACATAATCCTGTGGCGCAAGCGTTTCATTATCTTTTCTTCAGGAGATGGTGATGACGAGCCAAGCGATGGCGGGTCTAGCTCTGAAGGACTTCCGCCTTCCCCTCAAAGGATGCCAACTCCACCACCATTGCCACATAAGAGCCCGTCTCCTCCACCGGCACAACATAAGAGCCCATCTCCTCCAGAGGCAGCATATCAGAGCCTAGCTTCATCAGACCGACCGAAAAAGAGGGGGCGCCTCTGTAAAACTTCCCAAATGTCTGAACCACCATCTCTGAAGAAGACCAAGAAGACGGCATTGCCTACCAGGTCGGAGCCATCTTTCAAAGTGCCAGTTGAAGTACAGGATCACTTCATTCGCATGGCAAGGCCACCTGCCCGAAAGCAACCTATTACGGACTTCCGACGCACGATCAGGAAAAAGGGATTGCAAGAATTTTCCAAGAAAGAATTTGAGAAAGATGAGGCAAGGAAGACTATGCAAGACTTTCTAAAAGAGGCAGGGCTGAAAAGTTTGGATGATGTGGATAATATTGAGATGGCCCCATTGGCAGCTCAGTTCAAGCTTGGTCATTCTTTGACTACCGACGAATATCGCCACGTCGTTGGCAAATGTACTCAAATGAGAAGGGTAGAAGAGTGGTACTTACAGATGGCCAAGGATGGTAAAGAGATGTTCCCCGTCTTTTACAGGGACGAGGACTTTCATCACTGTGATGGTATAGTTTGGGTCCCATTTAGAGAACTATTTCATCTATACAATCTGAGGGAGCTAGACTTGTCGGTAATTTAGTTATGGGCATTGTAAGTATACTCGACCTCTCGCCATTTTTCTAAGTAAATATCCTTGTTGCGTGTCTAATTTTTCCCCTTATGCAGAATGGGGGCGCTTGAATGTAGAGCGACCCATAACAAGCTAGGATTCCTCGATCCTCAAATAGTCAATTCCTCTAATATTGAGGCAGGTGAATGGTCCTCCCAACAAGTGTTGAACTACCTTTACACATCCTTTGTCAAGCTGCAGGACATGAATACTATCCTTCTGCCCTACCACTTTAAGTAAGTGTGGCATTATCCTTGTACCTCCCATCGTTGTACTTTAAGATGTTAATTGTTCTATTCCCTTGTATGTAGGCCTCACTGGATTCTTATTGCGATCCATTTAAACGATTCCAAGATTGTCGTCATGGATTCAATGAGGAAACCGCAATCCAACTACCAATCCCTCATTGACATCCTAGATAAGGCACTTGTGAAGTACAAGAAGAAGTGTATTCGACACGCTCCATGTGCAAATAAATTCCGAGTTTGGTGCCACCCTTATTGCTCACGTCAGGATCCGGGCACGAGCACATGAGGGTTCTACGTGATGAGATTTATGTGGGTTTTTATGGAGGACGGCAACTGGAACATTACGGATGCTGAGGTTCGCCCTGTCTCCTAAGACATAAATCCAATTTTGTAAACACATAGTATCTTTCCACATCTTTAATCCTTCCATTTGCAGAAATTAAAGCTCCCGACAAGTAAATTGCTGCCACATGTTTGCTTGGGCCTCGCTGAACAGCTATGTGGATTCATCTTCGACCATATCATCTCGTCAAACGGCGCATACAGCATTTCGAAGGCTCCTGCTGGGCTAGTGGGTTTCATTGAGGCTGGCGGCCCTAGTGACACTTTAGATAGCCAATCAACGCCAAAGCATACAAAGACCTAGAATTAGTGGGCCATACCTTTCAAACATTTTCTAAATATCTTGTAGATTAGTTATTTGGATTGATGTGGTTTTCTTAATGACATGAACATGGATTAAGTTTCTCTATTTGTTAATGTTTATCTATTATTTTTTCACACATATATCTAACCATGTATTCAATTTTCTCTATTTCATATTTTTATCCCTAACAGCAACAGGTGATCTCACTGACTGGATGTAGCATGGATGAGCGAGGCATCATCATTGTTGTCTCTGTAAGCAACAGGTGAGCATGTGTAACTAAAATTTTCATATGAGTACGAGTTTAGAGCATTTGAGATGTTGTAAAGCTCAAGCGAATTTTTGTCAAGTCTCCTAGGATGTGTAACACATCTGGTCGCCGTCTTCGTGTGGTTTGACGGGCACGTCTCAGGCTGAAGTTGACTGGCACGCTGAGTCCCAGCAATATCTTCTATGCTCTCTACTCGAGGCTTCGGGTTTTATATTATGGTCCTACTCCCAGCAATATCATATGATTTGTGGAACACTACTTCTACTTGTTTTGTGCACTACATGCATATGCCATGCCAGTATACATCTCTCCAACCGCACAGCACCTTCCTGGCCGGGAACAGTAATAGCCGCCGAGCGCAACAGCAAATCACATGAGATAGGATTCCTGATACGGCTTTTGACCTAAATTTTAATGAACGTTTAATTGTACGTTAAAATTTGTAACAGCCCTAGGCTCATAACCAGGTATTTATAAGTGCAATTGTTGTCCTTTAGATTGCATATTTACTATATTGCAAATTGATCATATGCGATAACAAAATTAACTCTAATCGGTAAAATTGAAACCACTTCTATTTGAACAATAACTTGAACAGAAGTATACATGTTTAATAATTTATTCAAATACTAGTTTATTTATCACCAACAAAAATAAATTTTGTGGAATTTTAGCTCTCCGTTTTGACCTCCTGAAATTTCAATATAACTTTCAGCCTAACCAATTTCATCTTTTCACCAGATTTAAAATACTTGGAATTTATGTGTGAAACTTTGAAAAATGGAACCTATCACCACACCAAATTCCTGAATTGTTGAACAAGTTTTACCTAGTCAAATCGAATTTACCAAGAGAGGGAAAGAAAATAAATCCTGGAAATTGCAAGAATGAATCTATACTCAGTTTTTCACCCACCTGTCTCATCCTCAAAGACAGCCACGACTTGGGCCCACTTGTCACTGACCTTGGGTGCCTCTTTAGCCCCACAACACACCCATGGGCGTGCTCCCACCTCAGGACTTAAGTGGGGGGCAGAGAAAACCCCTTCTTCTTCCTCCCCTTTCATCTTCACTACTTGTTCTTTCTTTTCTTCCTCAAGCTGAGCTCTCATCTCACTTCTCCTCCCCAAATCCCATCCAATAGCCCAAGATCAATCCCTGCATGTTAGACCACAACAATCCCCATCATCCAAGCTTTCCATCCATCCCAACATCTTGCACATGCATGGAGAGTTGAGAGAGATCGAGATGGAATAAGAGAGTGGTGGTTTCAGCCTGCAGGGCTGCAGCAGCAGCATTTTGTTTTCCTCCGTTTGGTGAGCTTCCTTTTCATCCATGGTGCCTCTTTTGAATTCCCTCCATGTTGAACATCTATAGCAACGTTCTATAGGTTGTCCACTCCATTGCTGCAGCTAGAAGGTGGCTGCAACTCACCCGAGTTCATCTCTTTTAATTTCGGTTGAAGCAGCCCTAGGCAACGTCTCTTGCCGTCAGCCTGAGGCCTTGCTACGTCTCTTGCCATCAGCCCGAGGCCTTAGCCTCGCACGACCCTACGTCCAGGTTGCTGCCATGTGAGCGAAGTCCGGTGGAAGTTGGAGAAAAGGGGAGTGAAAATAGAAATCGATTTCTGAGCTAGCTATTGAGCTGAAAGAGGTATGAACTTTAAAATTCCATAACTAATTCATATGAACTCCGAATTCAGTGAACCAAATTCCTATAGATTCATAAAACTGAGCTCTTCAATGTTGTAAAATAAAATTGACCAACTTTTGTACTGGTTTTCCAAGTAAAAATATAAATAGCTATAGGTATCGCTTGTGTGGTCTAGCTCTTAATAAATTCGTAAGAAATTATTGGTAAAAACTAAAATTGTGAAACCATTTTTGTTGAGCTTATATTTTAGTACTCTTTGCTGTCGTGAAGTTGTTCTTGGAAAAACTACCTCTTAAATCTTGTTTAGAAGTTTAATTAGCATTCCCATGATTTTAACTTGTAAAACCCATATATAAATAATGACAACACATATAGCTGTGAAATAATTTTTCTTAGGACCTTTGAGTGATGTATTTACTCTAAAAGTGATCATTATTATGAAATCTTGGTTTGAAATGCATGTTACTCGTAATGTACTAAAGGAAACATTAATATTTACAGAACTGCTATTTTCAGCACCTGAGAGCTTGTCATTTTCATATCTCCCAAACCATAAGTGATAATTTGGTGATTCCTTCACCTAAATTCAAGTTAAAATATGATCTACCCACTGTATTTATTTCATAATTTATTGATCATTTTTGCATGTGCATGTTTATTTGGCTCTTATTCGCATATTGCTTCTTTTCGATAGATTCGGAGATTCCAGAGAGTAACGAGCCATATCCAGAGGAGGATAGTGACTACCCTCAGCAGCAAGGCAAGCACCTAAGCATATAGAACCTATGCTTTCTCTAAAAATGATTTGGTTGCAATCTATACATATATATATGCATGCATTGCCTAGATATCAATATTGTCGGTTTATGGTGTATGGGTAGAACCTATTTATGCATTTAGTTCTTGTGATATTGTTGTCCTTATACCCTATTGCCACTGGTTTGGATCACTTGGGATGTCTTATTCATTAATGCTTAGCCATGCTTAGTGCTAAGAGAACTATAGGGATGGACAGTGCTATTAATTGTGGTATATAGACAACTTGCATTATTGGACATAAAACTTGAGCACTTACACTAAATAATGGTTGATGAAATATGTTGGACTTGGACGGGTGATAGGGCGATGATGGGAGGTTGGTTTCCCCTGATGCAAGTAGCCCCGTCTAGGTCGTTAAGGACCGAACATTTTGACATCTAATCAAGCACCCTACGTACTTACCACATGCCTTATTTGGGACCGGCTTGTTCTTACTAGTTCTACTGTGATCATTTATACCACGTTGGAGAGTCGTGAGGCAGGTAGCCTTTGGAGGGCCTCGGGTGCCTAGGTTTGGCCGGGGGTGCCTCCCGCGTGGCGCGCCCGCCTTGGTCACATCATGCACACACGTGACTGAGTCGTCGGGAACCCCAGCGTGGTATAGGTGGTTGGGGTGGGGCTAAGAAAGGGCATGTAATGAGCTTGAATCATTTGTGTACCGCACTCGACGGGGTGTGTAGCATTTGATCTTTGTTCATTTCGTGTGGGTCCAGTTGTACACCTCTGATCAGAGTATAATCTATTCGAATAGCCGCGTCCTCGGTTATGGACAATGCTTGATGTGTTAGTCAGTTATGTTAGCATCAAATATAGATTATTATGGATGGGATTATGTTTGATGGTGGTGTTGGCATGTTGTGCCATGTTGGTATGGACTTTGGTAGTCCATGGTTGATGATGAGAGCACCGTTTGGGCTCATTTGCTTATACATTTCAGAATTATATACTTGCTGTCCATAAATTAAAATGATGCTAGATTTGCTCGTCCTTGCTTATTTTACTCATTAATTGCTCAATAAAATTAGCTTTATGCAAATGTTGAACCTAGAGACCCACTATAGGCTAGAAAGCTTGCATACTTCTCTCTCTCTTATGTATATATAATTTTGGGTAAGACTTGCGAGTACAATCTTGTACTTAACCCGGCGCCGCTGTTTCAGGTGAGGATACCGGTTATGAGTTATGCTTCTTGTGTGGTCATTGCTCTGCTGAGGGCAGCAAGGGTGATGAGTGATCTCTTGCAGCTTGGCTCTTGCCCGGTTGGTTTGCCCTAGTGCGGTTGTGGCACCACCGGTTTTATCTTTTGCTTATGAGCTCTATCTGAGACTTCCGCTGCTATATTTATGTGTTGTATGTTGGGACCTCGGACCCTATTATGTGTCATGTACCTCGCTGCACTTTAACCCTTTTATGGCACTTGCTATGTTGATTAATTGCTTGCGATGAAAGTGTGAGGCTAGTCGCATTCCTGGGGACTAGCTAAGCACGAGTATGAATTTTGAGCATTTGAGATGTTGTAGAGCTCTTGCTTTTTGAGTCAAGTCTCCTGAGATGTGTAACACATCTGGTCACCGCCTTCGTGTGGTTTGACGGGCATGTCTCAGGCTGAAGTTGACTGGCATGCGGAGTCCCAGCAATATCTCCTTTGCTCATTATTCGGCATTATGGATTTTATATCGAATGATGTCAATTTGTGATCATGGGCACATTGAGATATGAGTGGCTATTTATGTGTGTATGGATCCCACTCATTCAACATTATGTGATGGTCACAAATTACATTGGACGATATGATTTCCGGGTGCCCACAAAATTAATCACGGAGAAGAAACAAATACTTGGACAAAAAAAAGTGGAAATCTGCCTCTTTTCTATATATTAATGCAACCGTTTTGTAGCATGATCTTGCAATTATTCATTGCTTGGATATATATAAAGAAAACTGATTATATGCATATGGCCCTAATTAACAGAATGCGTAATATATATACATCCAAGTCAGCAGCGACCATGAATACATTTGGTGAAAAAAAATTGACATCTGTTAGGATGGTAGTTGGGATTTGGTGTATACTGAAACCTTTGGGTTTGTATATATCTTGAAAAATAACCAATCAAGTAGAGTGTTGACATGATTTAATTAATTATATATATATCGGTGCGTGACTAACTCTCATGGAGTATTAAGATTTTAAATTAATTTATATATAGTGATCAGCAAAACAAATGGGCTATTTTTTCTTTTGCTATTATTAAAGTGCTAAATATCTAATTAGTTATGGACTAGAATGCATATCAAGGAGTGTTAAGAAAACCTTATTTTTGGCTACAAATTAAAAATCTTATTTCGGAAAAAGAAATACTGGCTAGTTGTGTGTTCATGAAGGCAAAGTATTTTACTTGTGTGGAAACATGATGGTCCATGATGCAAACTTTATATGTTGTACTGAGTAGATAGGGATGAACATATATGAACTTAACAATACTGTTTATTGACTCCTAATTAAGTCTTAATCAGCCCCTACAGAAACAGATTTAAAGCCGACCAAACTATATGTGGCAAAGACATTACTAGTTCATCCTCGCAGACAAATAGACATTTTCTGTTGAGAGAGGGGAGGCATACAAACTCTTCCAACTCACTAAATTTAGTAATAACTATTTTTTATCAAATATGTTCCAGCTGATCATTTTTTATCAAATATGTGTTTGAGTTCTCCCTCAAATATGTTGTTGGATCTGGACTAGCTCCCAGATCGTTGCATGTACTACCTGCCTGCATCCATATAAATCTGTCATCTGAAGAAATTGTGTATGTACCTTTCGAAAATAGTTCTGTTTTTTTTCAATGAAGAACAATACATATTTGCACACGAGCTTGCCTTAACTTACCGTGATGGTCATGGATGTGGCTGTGCTGGCGTCTAGTAGACTACAGCAGCTATGCATTTTTTTAAGTACAATGACAGCAGTAGCTAGACACCAAAGACCAGTACAACAATAGTTGAACTAAACTGCGATTATTATATCCGATTAAACCTGTGTTTAATGAAATGCATTGAAAAACTGAAGATTTATGTTGATTCATCACATGTCAATTGAGTGATTATGTCCTACAATGAGTTGAGTGAAATGGATAGCTTGAAAGCTTGTGCTAGGATTTTGTTCCTTGAAATCCATTGCCACTTGTGAGTGTGGTTCATGCTTAAATTAATATTGTAATATTCTGTGATTTCTGTGTTTCAGGGAATATTATACGTGATCTCGAAATTATTTTTTTTGTGTTTCATGACTATAGGTGCCGGTTCTTGTAAAGAACCGGCACCTATGAGGCATCAAAGGTGCCAGGTCCTATCCATTATAGGTGTCGGTTATTTATACGAACCGACACCTATAATACCATATAGGTGCCGGTTCGACATTTACAATCAGCACCTATAATGTTATAGGTGCCGGTTGAGGAACCGGTACCAATAGCTTTGAGCATTGGTGCCGACCAATTGGTGACGGCTTCGAAACCGGCACCTATGAGGCCTTTGAAACCGGCACTAATGGGTATTTGTGTAGTAGTGATATATCTAGATCATCCGTCTTGTATCTGGAGGTTGCATGATTGATGGCCTCCTTAATTAATTAATTAACTACATTCTGCATGCATGCTTGATGTGCTTTCTTTCCTGGAGAAAAGAAACTAAGGCCAGTCTCAATGAAGTTTTATGAGGGGTTTTATACACATTAAATAGAGTGTCACATCAATAAAAAAAGCTTTTTGCATGAAACTAGTAGGAAAGAAAAAGAAAAAGTTTCATCCCCATGAAACCTTTGAGCGTTGTTTCCAAGACATTGGAAACTGGATGAAACCCCCATTGAGAGTGTTTTTTCGTTTCATGACGTACATGCACTTCTCTGATTGGATGGAAGAGGGAGGAGAGAATTAATGGTGGGGCTAAAATAACAAGTGAAACCGTGCAATGAAACCATGCACTGAGAATAGAAGTCAGTTTCATCTTAAGTTTCATATCTTGAAAACCGAGAAGTGAAACATTGCATTGAGACTGACCTAAAAACACTGTTTCGTTGCCATCAAGGCAAGAACCCCAGAGCTTCCTTTCGATCAGCTTTGAATAAGGGCATTTCTTTGTCTGAAACATTGTCCAGACTTAATTCACCATAGGCCATAGCTAGTTGCAACGTCGTCCATGCATGTACATATGTGCTGCTTTCATAAAGAGCACGATCGATCGATCGATCGATCGACTTTTAGTTTTCATCCGTGATCGAATCGAGAAACGTAATTAACTTACTAATAATGCCAAGCGAATGATGTCTTCACAGGCACATATACACACATGAACTTTCTGCCTTTGAGTTTCACATGAACAATTAATTAATTAGTTGGAGAGATTAATATAAGAGAAACATAGATGGAATCGTGCGTATTGCGTGAGCTGCAAGGATCGGTCGATGCATGGCCCGACAAGGTTGCCCGGCAATGCAAGCGAGACAAACACAAGATCGGTACACCTTGTAGTGGAAAAGAGAACAGCGAAAGAAATTTTGCAAGAAATTCCAGAGTCACCTCCCCTCCATGGCTCAATAATGGTGTCTGTTGTTTTTTCTCTTTAAAACACGAAACCATGTAGACACTCTCAACACATGCACACTTATCTCTATAAACACATATATACATATTGTTGGCACAGAATTTAGACCCGCCTTACAACCAAACGGGTTCCGCGTTTCCACAGCGGCCTGGGAGGTTTGCTTTACTCTAGTGCAGGCCCAAATGGCTTGCCTAATCATATGCAGAGCGTGCCAGTTGATTTGATCTGCAATCAACAAGAAACAAATAAACCATGTCAGAAAACAATGGCCGATCGACCGATTGGCCGATGACACATTGTCATAGCCCAGCCGATAGGGCAAAGCTATATCGGCTCACTCGTAATAAAATGAGATTAAAGCGTGAATCTAATCTTATCGGCCTTCACCAACATGTGGACGTCAATTAACGGCATCGGCCGATAAGGATAGCAAAAATAACTACACTAGCTAATACTCTAGTGTAAACCTACATGAATCAACCAATCAATATAAATATGTCAATCACAGATAAACCCTAAAGAGTAATCTATAACAAATACATCTATATTTATCAATCTATTCATGCAGATGGCAGATACACATAAAAACCCTAAGATAATCATGCATATCAGGTAAGACTGGCTAAAACCCCAGTGCTATCTTTAATTACAACCGAAAACAGGGTTCGTGTTAGATCTCAAATCAGTACTAAGGTCGATAGCAACTCAAAGTGTGAATTGAGACTTAACAAAAAAAAAAATCAAGCCGTCGATTGTTTTTGGGATGGTAGATGCATTGAACAATCTAACCAAGCATAATAATTAAACCGTCGTCGGTAATAAACCCTAAAACGAGTAGATCGCTGGCGAAGCCTAATTAAGACGCCTGTCAAGATTACCCAAAACATAATAGACGACGATTACATCGTCGAGGCTTAACGTGTTTAAAGCGACACGCTAGCCCCGACGATGCAAATCGTCGGGAACGAGTTCTTACCTCTGCTCCAGGGAAGCAAGAACTCGTCGAAGAAGACCTCTTGCGAGGGTTGGCGATGCGCCGAAAGTAGATTGAAACTGGTTTGTTGTATTGAGTTGTGAGAGAGCTTCTATGTACAAACTACCGGGATATTTATATCCGAGATTACAACAGGGTCCATGTAGGACACGATCTTATCTCTAACAAACAACAAGTCTTTGCGGCAGACTTTTGCCACAGATTAGATCTAAACCTACTTAATTTACAAGATACAATTGCCTAAAACCGAGCCTTATCTCTATTTGGCAACTTCCTTGAAGCTTATCCTGAGCCCAAATCAAGCCCACGCTGACTTTGTCACCTTCCAGCCCCTATCGGCCAATAACCATACAAATCCGAATCGGCCGATACAGCCTTTCTGCCAGCGCCTCATTGAGTCCGATACGCTGACCGTGTCCGATACGAGACATGGTTCAACTCCAACTTAGCTCTTTCTCTCTGCTTCGGTTTTCTCTTTCTTCTCCGGGTCGATTACGAAAATCCGCTGTTAACACATATACACACCTTATCCCTATAAAATATATTCAAAAGATTGGGCTAATATATTTTGAGATTGACGAAGTCAACGTAAACATCTCGCTGTCGATGGATATGATTGTGTAGAGTGTACTTGTGTACGGATGTGTTCGGAACAGCTGTGACAGCACTACAATCACATCAACAGGACCTAGCAAGCAAGTTTCCACTAGAACATCTGCAAGCACTGCGGCTGTACAGCCAAAATCTAGCTGAACCAAACAGACCTTGAGAAGCAAACTGTCCTGAAAAAAAGAGAGAAATTCTACAGTCAAAAGAGTCAGGGTGCCAGGGTGGGCCGCAACTGTCCTTAGGACAAGAACTTCAAAAGGCCCATTCATCGGCCCACCGATCAATACGGCCCAATTCCATCCCTACCAAAAAAAAAAAGGGACACAAAAGAACCGATCTCCCGTGTGGCCGTGTGCCGTCGCGATCGAGTCGACGCCGTCGGCGACCGGCGGAGAAGCCAACTTCCTGACCACTGCGGCGCCGTACACATCTCATCTTCCAGCAATGTCACTTGTTCGATTTCTCGGTTCGTTCGCCATGAAGTGCCGCATCAAGAGAGGAGTAAGCCCTTCGATCTCCATGGGTTTCTTTAATTCCACTTCTTTACACATCTCTCTCTCACACAAATGAACTCACAAAAATTCCCAATGCAAAGCGACTGACTGATTTCAATTACTTGGATGAGATTTTCAGGGACTTGTTTATGATGTTGGAAGATTCATCGCCACAAGGATCCAGGGCCCTTTTATCAGGTAGCACCTACCTGGCTACTTGCAAAATCTGTTGAAAAAATAATTAATGTAATCAATTTACACTTCCTATTTTTTCTATAGAAAAGTAAGCTAGGCTCACTTTGAACAGAAATTGTTGAATAGACGTTCGTTCAAAAAGATTTAAAAGAAATTGTTGAGTGAGACATATGGTTTTACCCAATTCTGTTCTGCTAACCCCTACTGCAGCAAACATGAGTGTTTTTGTGACAAGGAGTAATTTTTTTCCCCATCCAATCCCATCAGTTGGGTCCGAGTGTTTTCGATTAATTACAGTTCCTCTGTATCCATTTGTTGGTTAGGAAATGAATTTGATCCTTACAAGGACATCGATTGATGATAGTACAATCACCAAAGTTAAGCATGGTGGCTATATATGACAAAAGAAAATTATACATCATCTTAAACTTGTTACTATAATTATGCACATTTTGTTTGCCATTTTTCTAGGGTGCCATCAGGAGAACTAAAACTCAAATTATTTTCACCTGGTAACATCATGGGAGTGTCTGTTGCATCTGCAATTGCTGGAAACTACTGTTATGCCATAAACAATGCAGCAGGGGAGCAATGTATGAACAGCTAGCTTTTCCTGAAACCCTTTTTCCTTGTTTATCCTACCATTTGCATCCCCTTGTTGTCATAATTAATTGTGAATTAATGCCTCCTTTATAATTACAGCTTGCAAGCTGACTAATGAGGAGGCCATCAAGACAAGCGACGACGAAAGGCTCAAGATCTCCAATCTGAATGACGAGGAGGCTATGAAGGAAGAGGCCATGAAGGTGAGACACGAACAGTGGATGGAGTGGAGCAAACGTACATACAAAAATGAAGCGGAGAAGGCTCATCGCTTT
The DNA here is from genome assembly GCA_008326285.1 of Oryza officinalis. Classification (NCBI taxonomy): domain Eukaryota; kingdom Viridiplantae; phylum Streptophyta; class Magnoliopsida; order Poales; family Poaceae; genus Oryza; species Oryza officinalis. The sequence goes on from BDMV01000007.1 coordinate 2,861,738, forward strand.
GAGATATTCAAGGCCAATGTCGAGTTGATTGAAAAGTACAATGCTGAACAGGAAGAAAAATATGGGCCAAGAAAAAACGTCATAGGTACAAACGGGTTTGCTGATTGGACCAGGGAGGAATACTTAGCCCTGCTTATTACGATTGACGATGTTGACATGGTTTAGTTTGGTACGTATTATCGGTGGTACGAACTTAAGTTAGTTTGAGAGTAATATGATGATCAGAGTTATGAATAATAGGTTCAGTTATATATATTTGATCGCTTGCGGAGTGGTTTATCGGATCAATACATGCCGCAAGTCATAACTTGTTGGCGTTGATGTTTATAACTCGGTCTTTGTATATTTGACTTTCTTTTGCTGAGAAATACACGCGTAGTTTGTTGAACTGGTATTTTCAGCATTTCAAGTGATGAACCTGAACTGAAAATACTGAAAGTCTGAAGCTTGTCTGAATTTTCGCGGGTCGAATATGTCTGAATTTCAAAAACAAGCAGCTACAACCAAGATTCAGATTTTAGAGTAGTAGTAGTAGTTCTTTTAATTGTGTCTCAAGTGTCTGAGAATAACGCTAGCTGATACCTGATCATGCTCGATCCGCAAAATGTAATCGACACAGCCGTACATGCGTGATGTGTATATATATAGAGATCGATCTGTATCTGGAGATAACAGTGATGGATGCATCATATGCATGATGAACTGAACTGTAATTACATTGTTTATGCTAGCTTCAGTTGCATCATCAATCCCTTGGCCCTCCTATGTCTGTTTACTGCATGTTGAGGATTGAGTTCAATGTTGGTGAAAAGAAAGACACTTGGATTTAAACCTAACGGTTCAGGTATTTTTGTACACATTGGTTTTTCCTGCTTGAACTGAAGAAATATAATAATTTCTTATCCGGTTGAGGATTCGGTTTTCTTATCCGCCCTGTTTTTTGGCCGGGTCGAACCCTAGTGCCGTCGTCATATTTGTCTGCCTCTCATGCTCTAATTGATTAAAAAATCGATTCCCCACTACTCTCTCATCATTTTTCTTCACCTTTTAATTTGATTTTAATTCATTGGATTTAATCTTCATTTAATAGTCGTTGTTTTTATCCCGAGTTTGTCGGATTGCTTCGGTTTTCATAAAAACGGAAAGAAGAGATCGAGTGGATCAAAAACCCTCAACCAATCTTGGGAGATTGAGAAAGATTCGACACGATTTCATAGAGAGGATCGGCTCCGATATTGTTCAGGCAGATGTTGAAGACGGCAGTGGTATGTGTGAGCTGGGCCGAAGAGAGGCAGGCCGACTGGCCGAGCGGAAGGAGATAGCGGACCGGGCTGGGGCCGACTGGCCGAGCGGAGGGAGGTAGCGGACTAGGCTGAGGCTGAAAAATAAAAAAGAAATGGGCTTTCGGTCCAAAACCAAGGAAGGAATATAATATATAACGATCTAACAACGTTTTAATCCGTTATAACACATGAGCATTTTTCTTAGTAATAATAAAAAGAAAAAGAAAAACAAGAGGAGAGAGAGACGGGAAGGGCCAAATGTTTGTTGGAGGCCCAACAGAAGAAGAGGTAGCAGCCCAGCCCATTCGCAATGCCTAACTGGCGCACACTGGCACACTGCAGTCGAGTCGAGTCGAGTCGGGAAGAGAGAGTGAGAGAGAGAGAGCGAGAGCGAGGCTTCCGAGGGAAGCCATACAAAAGGAGAGGAGACGAGAACGAGACCCCCTCCTCCCGGCGCGCGCTCTCTCCTCCACTTTTCGTCTTCCTCCTCCCAAATCTCGCCACCCAGTACCACCAAAACCTAGGTCACGCGGCGGCGGCGGCTGCGGCGGCGGCGGAGCACACCTGCGCCATGGCATTGCGATCATTCCAGTCCCTCGTGTTCTCCAAGTTTTTGCCGACCCGGATCTGCAACCAGGCGGTCGGGCCGGGTAGGTCGGCGATATCGCTACTTCATGACTACGTAAGCAGGCTTATCCCTAGCTCTCCCCCTTCTCTCTCAAGCGCGATGCATGTTTGTGTTGTAGCATCTGTTCCTCTGTTTGTTGTGTGCGCGAGAATCGGGGCAGTGTCTGCTCGATTCGATTACATCTGTGTAGAATTTGGTGGCATTTCAAATAGTTTGATTAGGGATCGTACGAGGATAGTATTAAGCAGTGTGGTTGCTCGTGACGATTACATATCTGTGTAGAATTTAATCGGTGTCATTTCCAATAGTTTGATTAGGGGTTGTACCAACTTGGTTTCCCTGGATCTCTCCCTGTACTGTGCATGCTCCTCACTAGTTGCATGCCCATGCTTGTCATTTGTTTCACTATAACTACTACCATGATTTAAATCACCATCCTTTAAAAGCATCTCTATTGCTAGTAATTGAACTCTTTGGAACAATACATAGATTAATTTGCAGTGATCCAATTACCATGGTGGTCTTCCTGAGTATTTTCATTGTCATTAGATGTTAATTTACAAGGTAACTCAGAGATGGTATGATATATAGGTTGTCCGAGGAACTAAATCTCTGATAACTCTTGAGGCTGACCATAAATTGATTCTGATTCTGCAAAAGCTATACATCCATACTAACAAACATCTTTGATTATATTTCTTTGAGATGGGCACCAGCATTTATATCATTTTTGTGTAACTGCATACCCCCACAAACACACACTTAGTGCTCTTGGCTCTAACTTTTCAACTGATTTTCGGTTACCATGAACACCACAAACATATCCAAATACTTTTGGCAGCACCGATATACGAGTTCTTACCTGTCAAGCGCTCCAAAGGTGTTTTTCTTATTCAATATTCTTGATGGCATTTGATTAATTAAGTAGGTTGCAATCTGCTTCAGTCCATACGAATCTTAATTGGGACATTCATTTGAAACATCAAGCATCGATCAACTTCTAGCATATGCCTGTTCTTTCTTTTAGCCACTCCATCCATTTTGTTGCCGTGTGTTAGCACAATTTGTTTGATGTATGATCCCATGTGATAATAAATACTCCTCAAACCTGATTGTTCACATATTCTGAACCGTTGTCTGACTGAAAAACTTCCACATGTGCATTATGTTGGTTCTTCACTGTTTTATGCAATTCCTTGAATCAATAAAACACATCAGTCTTGTTATTCATAATAATCACCCATTATATGTGCTGAAGCAATCAATAAAGGTCACAAACCAGCAATAACAGCTTTGCTAGCTCACATGTATCACTTACTAGTCTTTCCTTGTCAGCGATATTGTATAGTGGGGGACACAATAACCAACAAACTGTTTTGTTCTGCTTGATTTGGTGATGAGAGGGCTGGCGGTGCACACATTACACTTTTTTTGCACAAAATCAGAGAAATCAGTTTATTTGTTCTGAAAAATAGAACTACAGTGTGGTTTCAATAGTAGTATTTGAATAGGTCCACAAATTGATTTCCTTGTTCTATCATACTGATTTGTCCATTCCCTTGAACATGCAGCTCAACCAATTGTGCCAGCCAAGGAGGTCCAATGTCCTGGAAGCAATGACATCAGGACTGCAAAAATTTGTTGACAGAGCAACTACTACTCATGAATCTGTTGAGAGGTATGCAATTCTGCTAATATAGATTTAGTTCAAGGAATAGGTTGTGTTAATATACCGGACGCTATCCATCCTTAACTTTTAAAGTGGTTGTATACCCCCTCGGTCCAAATCTGGTGGTCCTTTTTGCCTATGTGACGCTGATATGGCAATCTAGTCAGCAAAATAAATAAAAAGAAAAATCATAGACTCCACATGCCCTCCTCTCAAAAATTGTACAATGTGATCACCGGTTTCTGAAACACCAGCCTTGTGCTGGATCCAGAAAAGGGCATTGTTGTGGTGAGTTGTGTCCGGTATAGGAGTTGAGGGGAGTTCTCTAGACAAACCCAGTAGTCGATGGGGGTAATATGGACTTATTGCTTAGTTTCATTAACATCTTTGGAGTAGAGTGTAACTAAATGCTCGTGAATCGCCTCATTTAAACTGCCTTTTGATATATGGCCAGGTTTGCTACACTTATAAGAGTACAGGACAGGCAGTTCAAAGGACAGATACTGTGGCAGAGCAATCTAATTGCAATGCTGCTGCTATCGACATCTGCTGGCATTGCTCTGGCTAAAGCAGATGCTGATGATTTGGGTACTTATATCAACAATTCATGTACTCACCTTATTCAGTGTTCAGGTTGATTTAATTTTCATTATAATCACAGGACATGAGACAAAACATGATGCTCAATTGATGGGGAAGCTAAACCTGTGGGTGCCAAGGATGCCACGCCGCCCCCGTGTCTACAACAGGACCCCTAGGTCTTATCAAGGAAGGATATATCCTGTTTCTGTAGTTGGGGACGAAGAGCTTCCCAAGAGAGTTGATTGGAGGGAGAGGGGTGCTGTGACCCCTGTCAAGCATCAAGGATCCTGTGGTAAGTATAACAAAATCCAATGTCTCTTTTGCTATACCATCCAAAGTTTTGAATTTTTTTATATGCATGTTTTGTTACACCATCTTTGTAAGAACATATGTAGGCGTTGTTTGGAACAGCTGGCTGGCGACAATGCACTGCTGCAGCCATCTGTTCCTAACACACCCGAATAGTACAATTGAAAACCTTTATGGTACCTCTGCCACATACTATTGTACAGCCTGAAAGAAACCTTTATTGAAGTTGTCCATAGAAAAACATCAATATAGTGCCATATCACTGTTTGTTTTATTGTGTTTGTGGATCTATGTGCATAGCAACATGAGAGTTCACTGAGAGTTAAAAATGAAAAGTGTCTGAAGAATTTTGCTTTCCCATCCAATTTCTTCATCCCTGCGGGACATCCTGACTTTTTTGCTTCTTTCCAAATCAGGCATATATCACTGTGAACAAACCATGCATACTACTACTTCTTACTTTAATACTCGCTTTAATATGACAGTATTATGTGCACTAAATAACAGTCTAGCCACGAACTTCTCTGAATTTGCAGGTACTTGCAGTCTGTTTGCTGTTGTCGGTAGTGTTGAGGCCGTGCACTTCATGAAAACTGGAAGATTACAATCTTTGTCTGAACAACAAATATTGGATTGCAATGATTGGGATGGAAGTTGTGTATGTGGTGGCAGTGCACGCCAGATCCTCATATATATACTGATGAATGGCCTTACCACAACTTCGCGCTATCCATACCGTGCAAAAAGATGTTGGTGCAAGTACAAGGCAAAAGTTGCTCGCATATCTGATTTTACTCGCGCAGGGGCAGGGGAGAAGGGGCTGACGAAGGCGGTCAGTCTTCAACCAGTTGTAGTGTATATTGATGCTAGTGGCTTGGACTTCGTGAGGAATCGTGGAGAGATAATCAGATATTCCAAAGAACAATCAACACCTAACCATATGGTGCTACTTATTGGATACGATACAGCTGAAGACGGAACCAAGTACTGGAGCATTAAGAACTCCTGGGGTAAGATCTGGGGAGATGGGGGATTTGGTTATCTGGAGAGAGGTGTCGATGACCCAAAGGGGACATGTGGTATTCTACGGTCTCCAGCCTATATTCCTATTGCATGAGTGACTTGCCTGCATCCCCAAAGTAAGCTTTGCTCATTTTTGAAGTTGGGTTTGATTCCTCGTACTGTTTTCCTACTTGAATGCCATTCAAGATTTGAGTAACAATTATCATATCGTAACAGTAGCACAATGTTTGTATGATGTCCTCAGGAAAGGAAAAAAAAAGCGATGTTAGATCTTGTTGACTTCTGCCCTGAAGCTGTAACACTAGTTGTTGCAAAGTTGCTGCTCTGAGACAGAACTGACACCCTGAAGCTGTAACACTGGTTGCTGCTCTAAGCTTGAGATTGGGCACCACATGGTGTGTCAAACTGTCAATTACTGCTCTGTAATAGCAACTACTAGTAGGTCTTTTAGATGTGTAAGAACTTGTATGTTGCACTGAACGGTGTAGCATCGCCGCATTATATTCCTATTTGCATGGAACTGTTTATATTTCTAATTCCTTAAAGCAAAATTGAAGTACCAATCTCGAAAAATTCTTTTGGTTTTTGTTGGGCACATATTAGGAATTCATGGAACCATTTACCCCTTATTTGGTTGGGCACTTGTAGGGTTGTTTGGTTGGTTGCCATACTTTACCCCGTCAAACTTTAGTCATGCCACAATTTTTTAGTATGTGTTTGTTTCGCTATCGCAATTTGTATCGTGCCACACTTTCTTAGCCTTGGAACCCATATGTCACTCTCTCAAATTTGAAGCTAAGCATGTCACACTTGTGGCCAACTATTTCTAATCCACACTTGTGCTACCATGCCTTAACTAGCCTAAACTTAGTTATGGCAATGTTAGGCATCAACCAAACATCCCCAATTTTGTACTAACTCGTAGATGCAGCACTCCCAATTAACTGTTGATATTTTTGTGTGACCGTGCTCGCTTCCTCCGAAGAGAAGAGGTGCTGCGTAAGTTATCAACGAAAACTTATGCCAAAAACTTATTAAAAAATGGACTGTTCGAGTCCTGGCTTGCACTTCTTTCTAAATTATTTTTTATTTACCAATCCTATACTCGTTAATAACCCTTCTATCTTTTTTTGGAAACTACACATTCTGCTTGCAACTCTTTTTTTATTATTATTTTAACTATTAAATACTACTACATGTTCCTATAGGATCCTATATAGTGTGTGTATATATATGTTTGATCGTTCGTTTTATTCTAAGTTTTTTTAAATATAAAAATATTTAAAGTAATGCTTAAAAACATTTAACGATAAATCAAGCCACAATAAAATAAATGATAGTAACATTTTTTTAATAAAACGAATGATCAAATATATTTTAAAAAGTCAACGGCGTCATATATTAAAAAGCGGAGAGAGTAAGAGAGAGAGAGAGGGGGGGGGTGAGGGGGTGAGGAAGAAAATGAGATAAGGTGGAAGTCGTTGATATGTGGGTCCCACCTACTGACTCAGCAAGTCAACAGTGGTCAATCTACAATGTTAGGAGAAACCGTTTCCCAAACCACCGAAGGAGGTTGTTTGCATCGGTTTTCGAAGATAGGGAAAGTATTATACTCGATTTTACGGTTAAGAGAGACGATTCAGGACCTCATTGTTTTCTCCATACAACATCTGCCGTTGCCAAAATTTGAATTTTCAAACTTAATTTTGAAGTTTTTTCGTCGAAGTTTTTTTAAGTATTGACATTTAAGTCGCTAAGAACACATATATAAAAGTTTTATTTATAAATTATTATTATTTTGCTAATACGCCAAATATGGCGTATTATCCGCATACCGCGTATAGCCAAACGATGGGGCTATCAATCAGAGCAAAAGTTAGGGAGGAAAAGTAGACTTATTCCCACTCATTTCCACAAAGTAACAGTTATTGCCCGGTCCAGGCTGGCCCACACAGTGGACGGTTTCCTGGCCCATCCCAGGTCCGCACTCGGTTTCCTATAATTTCACTCCTAAAAAAAGTGAAGATCCCCTCCCCTCCCCTCCCCTGTTGATGCCCTAGCCGCCGGCGATCCCGACGTCGCGGGCGCCTCCAAGAACCAAACCACCGACGGATCGATTAGCCTCTCCGCCCGTGCGGCGGCGCGCGACTCAGGTATCAACCTCTTCTCTCTCTCTCTCTCTCTCTTAAATCGTTGGTGAATTCGGGATGGAGGTGTTAATCTAATATGCTCTTCTAGGTGGTCACTTGGACTGTTGGGTTCGTTTACCATGAGTCGGCTGAGGAGAGGAGCAAGGCTTCTATATGTATGCTTTTTTTTCCTTTTCTTTTCTTATTAGCCCTTCATCTCTTTCTTACTCAAACGCACTCCCCAATGCAAAGCGAATGATTTTACTGTCGATATAATTTTCAGGGCCTTGCTTACGGTGTGGGAAGATCCAACAGCACGGGGCTGCAGGGCTCTTTTCTCAGGTAGTACCTACTTGCTCAATCTGATAAAAAAAAACAATATCTTCTATATATGGTTTTGCCCAATTCTCTTCTGCTAAACCTACCACAGCAAACACAAGTGTTTTAACGAGTAGTAGTAAATCTTTTCCTCAAATTCCATCCGAGTGTTTTCAATAAATTACCATTCCTCTATATTCATTTGTCGGTTAGGAAATAAAATGGACTAGTACAGACTTGGCTTGTCCACCTACCTAGCTGGCCGTACATTCACCCAATGGTTGCATATTTTTTGTATCATGATTTATTTGGTCTACCCGATTATAGTTACGAGACTGTGGCTATCTATGACAAAAAGGAATTATACATCATCTTAAACTCGTTACTATAATTTATCCTTTCTGAAGCTTATGGTTCCCTGATTTCCATAACACTAATACAATTCCATGTTCTTTCTTGTCTTGCTATCTACTAAAACGCAGTATCTTGTATTAAGAAATAAACTATGTTCACAGAAAAAGAGATTATGTGCATGTGACTGACTGAAATAAATGTGAGTGATGTCATCTAAGGTACACCTAGCGATAGATAGAGTTAAAATTCTGATAGTGCAAGACTTATTTTATTTACTGATTTTCTTTTAAATTCATGCTGTTCCTAATCAGATATTGTTGAAATATGAAAGATTTAAGTTACACGTTGCAAGTGGGATAGCCTCAGCAGCCACACTTCTGCTATCCATTACTTCCTTCATTTTCTCTTTTTCGAGTCCCTGAAATAGCCACGAGTCTAAAACATTTTTTTGGATTATCTTGTTATGAGATTTTGATCATCAATTAAGTTATGCTATTGTTGATACACACAAACTTCTACCCAAAAAAGAGAAGGGGGTTATTGCCATGATAGTTGACCTTCACTTTGGTTCTGACATTAATATTGGTCGTTGACCAATATGTCATCAGGGACCCAATAAATCATGGCTCCAATTAGGTGACCCAATAAATTGTGAATATGTGCTAATAAATTATGAGCAGAAAAACAGTATATCTGCTATTATTTTCTAACTAATAGTAAAGAATTCACACTTTACTGTTCAAATTGTAGTACGAAAGCAATAAAGTCTTCGCATTTATCTCCCTTTGCTCAACATGTCAACTTTATGCACATTTTTTTGACCTTTTTCTAGGGTACCGTCAGGAGAACTCAAATTATTTTCACCTGGTAACATCATGGGACTGTCTGTCGCATCTGCGATTGCTGGAAACTGGTATGCCGCAAACAATGCAGCAGGGGAACCATGTATGAACAACTAGCTTTTCCTGAAACCTCTTCCTTGTTTATCCTTCCATGCGTGTTCATCCCTTTTTGTCTGTCATAATTAACTGTAATAACAGCAGCTCAAAGGCTCATTAGCGAGGAGACCATGAAGACGAGCCACGATGAGAGGCTCAAGAGCTCTAAGCAGACTGACGAGGAGGCTATGAAGGAAGAGGCCATGAAGGTGAGACACGAACAGTGGATGGAGTGGAGCAAACGTACATACAAAAATGAAGCGGAGAAGGCTCATCGCTTTGAGATATTCAAGGCCAATGTCGAGTTGATTGAAAAGTACAATGCTGAACAGGAAGAAAAATATGGGCGAAAAAACGTCATAGGTACAAACGGGTTTGCTGATTGGACCATGGAGGAATGCTTAGCCCTGCTTATTACGATTGACGATGTTGACATGGTTTAGTTTGGTACGTATTATCGGTGGTACGAACTTAAGTTAGTTTGAGAGTAATATGATGATCAGAGTTATGAATAATAGGTCCAGTTATATATATTTGATCGCTTGCGGAGTGGTTTATCGGATCAATACATGCCGCAAGTCATAACTTGTTGGCGTTGATGTTTATAACTCGGTCTTTGTATATTTGACTTTCTTTTGCTGAGAAATAAACGCGTAGTTTGTTGAACTGGTATTTTCAGCATTTCAAGTGATGAACCTGAACTGAAAATACTGAAAGTCTGAAGCTTGTCTGAATTTTCGCCGGGTCGAATATGTCTGGATTTCAAAAATAGTAGTAGTAGTAGTTCTTTTAATTGTCTCAAGTGTCTGAGAATAACGCTAGCTGATACCTGATCATGCTCGATCCGCAAAATGTAATCGACACAGCCGTACATGCGTGATGTGTATATATATAGAGATCGATCTGTATCTGGAGATAACAGTGATGGATGCATCATATGCATGATGAACTGAACTGTAATTACATTGTTTATGCTAGCTTCAGTTGCATCATCAATCCCTTGGCCCTCCTATGTCTGTTTACTGCATGTTGAGGATTGATTTCAGTGTTGGTGAAAAGAAAGACACTTGGATTTAAACCTAACGGTTCAGGTATTTTTGTACAAATTGGTTTTTCCTGCTTGAACTGAAGAAATATAATAATATCTGTTGAGTAACAAATGTGAAATCCTCGCTTGCATCCTGTACTAGCGCCTCTACACCTCTAATCTAACTTGATCATTTGGGAGTTGCAATGTCTTTATATACAGATAATAATAATTGTAGGGTCAAAAGGGGCATGGTGGGCCGTAAATGTGCTTAAGACAGAACTTCCCAAAGCCCAATCTGTTGGCCCACTGATCAACCCAGCCCAATTCCACCACTTCCCCCCATCCTACAAAAAAAAAATCACTAAAGACTCGCGATCGACTCGACGGCGCCGCCACCGCACCCAAAGCTTCGCCGTCGGTGACCGGCGGCGGCGGCGGCGGCGGCGACGCAGGTAGGTACACATTCGTTCTCAGGGCAGAGGATCCTTGCTAGTTTCCTGTTCGATTTGGGATATTCAAGGCCAATGTCGAGTTCATTGAAAAGTACAATGCTGAACAGGAAGAAAAATATGGGCCAAGAAAAAACGTCATAGGTACAAACGGGTTTGCTGATTGGACCAGGGAGGAATACTTAGCCCTGCTTACTCCGGTCGAGGATGTTGACATGGTTTAGTTTGGTACATGCACTACTAGTTTGAGAGTAGTATATGGTGATGGGTGCACCTTACTGTTTGTGTCACTTTTATTTAAGTTAGTTTCTGCTATTATGTATGAAATTAAGGTAGAAACCTTTTCTAATGTTAATATGTATGCTGTTATGGGAGTAGCACAAATTAACACTATCAAGTGTACTTACTTCATGGTAGACAGTGAAAAAGTTGCTCTACCTTTTTATGAATAGGTTCACTAACTAAAGCTCTATATATTTCGGCCTTTATATTTATCGGATCAATTATCAATACATCGGTAACTTGTTGGCACTCATGTTTACATTTCTACCTTTGTATTTGCCTTTCTTTCTGCATTTTCTAGTGATGAAACTGAAGTGAAAATACTGAAGATTTGAAGCTTAATATGGTTCAGGTTTTTGTGCACATAGGTTATTCCTGCCTAAACTGAAGAACATCCTGAAGTAACAAATGTGAAATTCTCACATTCAATTCTGATAGCACATACATGTCTAATTTGATCATTTGGGAATTGGAATGTCTTTACATTTACATTTGATCTATGAATTAATTATTCTCATATTAATTACTATACTTCCAAGACATTTTTTCCGTTCTATTTGTAAAAATGTAAAAAACAAATGTAGTTGTAAGCAACATGGCATGGGAAATAATAAATATATTATTGTTCAAGCGGCGGAGTTGTAGAAGCTGTAGATGTCGAGCGGCGTGTTGCTGCAGCTGCCGCTGCTGCTACTGGAGTCGACCACCCTGCCACGGCGGGGCGCGCGGCGGCCGCCGTCGTCGTCGAGGTCGAGGAAGACGACGATGGCGGTGATGTCGTCGTGGAAGTGGCGCCTCACCCCTCGCTCGATCCGCCGCATGTCGCCGCGCCTCACCTCCCGCTTCCTCTCCGCCTCGTTGAGCGCCGCTTGCACCAGCCTCGCCGCCACGCCTCTCCTCGTCGAGCTCTTGGACACCAGCTGCACCGCCGCCTCGTCGGAGAGGTGCTCCCATAGGCCGTCGGAGGCGAACACGACGAACAGGTCGACGCCCGGCTTGAGCTTCCGGGCGTGGATGGACGGCTCGGCGGTGACCACCGGCCGCGCCAGCTTGACGGCGGCGCCGCCGGCGCGGGAGCTGCATAGCCGCTGCACCGCTGGGTCGCGCCTGAACTCCGGCGTCTTGAGGTACACGTCGCCGATGGCACGCGCCACCTGGATGATTCCCTTCACCCTCCACGCGCCGCGGGCGTGGACCACGACCTCGCCGTCGTCGGGGTGGAGCGCGGCGAGCTCCCTCCGGACCTCCTCGGAGGCCACGTTGTGCTCGGTGGAGAGCCGCTCGGCGACGGCTGGACCGGCTGCCGTGCGGCGGCCGAGGACGGCGCGGGAGTCGCCGGCGTTGGCGACGTAGAGCGTGTCGCCGGAGATGGCGCCCAGGAGGCAGCAGGAGCCCGAGGCGGCCGCGCGGGACATGTTGGGCAGCGACCACCGCAGCAGCTGGAGGTACTCCTCGTCGGCCGCCAGGAACGCCTTCCGGATCACGTCGGCGTCCACCCCGCCGCCGCGCTCCGCCGCAAACTCTGCTCGCCAACAGATCAACTCGATCAGCTAAAATCCAACTATATAAAAGATCGATCTCCGCCGCGCGCCGGCGAGCGAGCGACCGAGCGTACGCACCATGGACGAGAGGGAAGAGGCGGGAGCGGAGGAAGCGGGAGGCGTCGGGGCCGCCATGGCCATCATAGACGCCGACGAGCGTGGCTTCGGGCGACGCCATGACCTGCGCCTGGTCCTCCATCACCGCGTTAGCCTGCGCCGCCGCTATGGAGAACTCCCCCGCCGCGTGCGCCATCAGCTCCGCCTGCCACGTCAGCTCATCCTGACCACCCCTCGCCGCCGCCGGCCACCCCACGCACCACCTCGCCATCATCCAGTCCAAGAAACCAACCAACCAACCAAACCAAGCTCGATTCAAACCAGGAAGGGATCGCTCTTGTGCTCGTCGACGAGACGACTCGATGGGCAGGTGATCTGATGCTAGGTAGGGCGGCGAAGTCTTCTTCTCCGGCGAGGCGAGGCGACGTGAAGCTCGTGACTGACCTGCTTGCTTTGCTTGCCTTCATATATGTGCAAAGATAAGCTTTGACTTTGACTTTTGGACTTGTTGTTGCCAATAATTCCAACACGGTGTTCCTCGGTCTTATCTTAATGATATCGTTTTTTTCTTTTGGGGCCGGATCTATATTTTGCTGCATTAGCTAGCTCTCGGCTGTTTTGCCTTTTTAAATATAACGTTTGACAGTTTGTATCATTAAAGATTTAGTACAAATATAACAAAATTATAAGTCATGTTTTGAAAAGACCCTTTAATATTAAAATAAGTCATAGCACAGTAATGATACTCGTATAATTTTTCCGTAAATTGGATGTTCAAAACCATGGCAAAAATCAAGAACATAATATTTTTTTATAAAAAATATGTAGGTAATAATTTGGTAATTTTTCACACGGAAAAATGTCCAAATCTCTGACCATTCTGCTCCAGCTATCTATTGTAGTGACTACTACTTGGGTGAAAAGTCGTCGCTTGTTGATCTGAAGCGAAGAAAAATAGCTAAGATTAAGGCCTTGTTTAGATTCAGAGATGTAAAATTTTGGCGTGTCACATCGGATATACGGACACACATTTGAAGTATTAAACATAGACTAATAACAAAACAAATTACATAATCCGTCTGTAAACTGTGAGACAAATTTATTAAGCCTAATTAATCTGTAATTAGCAAATATTTACTTGACGGAGCGTGAAACTCCTCACCGGGAGACCGCGCAGGTCCCCCTTTGCCGGTTCGGCCGGGGGCGCTAAGTGAGGTTCTTCGCCCTCGATCTAAGGAATGTCAGCGAGAGAGGAAACGCACAAGACGCGGGCGACGTAAACAGGTTCGGGCCGCTGAGAAGCGTAACACCCTACTCCTGTGTTCTGGTGGGTCTGAGAGTCTCCCACAATACAAAGAGAGTTCGGTCTCCCCAGCGTATTCGCCGGAGTCCCCCTCTTTCTTAGGCCTGGGCCTCCTTTTATCTCATCAGGGGTCACCACATGGGCCTCTCGCTGCCTAAGAAAGGAAACATTCTTTTTACAATCAGGGCTAGTCTACAGCCGGAAGTGACCTCTGACAGGCATGGCACACGCCTTCTGCCCTGCTTGCCAGCTCGCCCGGTGGACGCCCGTTTCAACCTTCATTCAATGGCCAGCGACTTCCTTGCCACGCCTGCACTGAAGTCTGGATTGGATCTGACCGGGACTGACATACCAACTCCAGGAGTTAGCACGCCGGTTCCGGCTAGGGACGAGAGCCAGGAGGCTCTCATCATTCTGACGGGACGGGGCGAGGCATGCCATCGGCCGCCTGTCGCCACCTAACCCGCGATCTGACCGGTCTGTGACCGGTCACACACCGCGACCGGTCACGGACCGGATATGCGTGCGCTGCGCCGCATTAAATGCGGCGTGGTGCGCTCGTCTGATCCGCTATAAATGCGGTTAGGTGAGCCCTGCTGTGCTCACCTAACCCGCACACGTGACGCCAAAATCACAGGGGGTCGGGGCGCCCCAGCCCTCGGGGCCGAAACGGGAGCGGCCCGACCCCTCGGGGAGACAGAGGAAGGGGTGGCCACGTCACCCTCGGGCCCGACCCCCCCGAGGGGGTCGGGACACGTGGAGGACCGCGGCTACCCAAGCCTCTAGTCATGATACCCCCGGTCCCATGTCACCGACAGTAGCCCCCGGCGTTACGCCAGGGCGACCGCCCCCCTCGAGGGAAGCGCTCGGGCGTGACGCCACTCCTTAGGCCCGGTGACGGGTGGGGCCGGTCCCCACAGGCGGACAGGAACCCAACGGTCGCGAATCGCGCGCATCGGCAAGAGAAAACCGACCGACGATAATGAGCGGCCTCTTTAAGACCGCTTCATTACTCGAGCAGCGCGGGAATCGGGACGTGCCGGTTCGTTTCGCCTGGAGATATGATGATGGCGTTTTTCACGGTCGGCGAGCGCAGTTAATGCGCGCACTATCTGCCCCATCTCAACCGCCACGGCCGCACGTCTGCCGCGTGCGCCGCAAACGGGCGAGTGGGGTTAGTGGAGGCGTGGGCGCGAGAAACGAGGGGGCGAGGTAGTGGGCGCAGGAAGCGAGGAGCCGGGCATAGCGTTGGCAAGGGTATAAAGACGCCGAGGAAGGGATTCGTTTCCTTCCTCTCTCCATTTTTCCCTTTGCCTTCGCCACTCGTGCCCTAACTCTTCGTTTCCTGTGCCCTACTCTTGCCGCACGCGCTCGCTCTCAAGCTCCTCCTCCGCCGGCGCCATGGCACGGGGCTCCGCACCGCTCGACGGTAGCGTGCTGCCGCCTTCCCGCATTACAAGCGAGAGGCAGGCCGGGCTGCCGCGCCGATTCATGCCGGAATCTGCCACCGGCCGGGAGGTGGTCACGCTGGGCGAGGGACGCCCGGCGCCAGACTACCCGGGGCGGTCCGTCTTCTTCCTCTCTTTCGCAATGGCGGGGCTGGTCCCGCCATTCTCTATCTTCTTCATGGATATTCTGGAGTTTTATGATCTCCAGATGGCGCACCTCACCCCCAACGCGATAATGACGTTGGCCATCTTCGCGCACCTGTGCGAGATGTTTATCGGGGTGCGCCCATCTCTCCGGCTGTTCCGGTGGTTCTTCACCGTGCAGCCGGTGTCGCCGCCGACGGCAGTCGGTGGCTGCTACTTCCAGCCGCGGGGGCAGGTGCTGAACCGCTACATTCCCTGCGTCCTCCGCAAGAAGTGGGACGACTGGAAGAGCGACTGGTTCTACACCCCCTCGCCGACGAAGCGCGCCTCCGACTTTCGAGCCAGCCCCCGGCGCAGGCCTCCAGCTGGCGAGCGACGGTGGATCTGGGGGACGGCTACGACGCCGTTCTTGACCGCTTGGCGGGTCTGCGATCCCAGGGGCTCACGGGGGCCATGGTGTTCGGCGACTACCTTCGCCGCCGGATCGCGCCGCTCCAGCGGCGCGCCCGGGGTGCCTGGGAGTACACCGGGCCCGAGGACCACGTGAGGACCCACCTGGGGCGAAAATGGGACTGGGACCCTGAGGACTTCAGGATGGTGGTCCAACGGATGCTGAATCTCAGCTCCGTGGAGGCATCCCTCATCCCCCAAGGGGTCCTCCCCCTCTGCTGCGACCCAGAGCGCGCCAACATCCTGGCCATCATGCAGGTGGTCGGGGCGTCGGGGGAGCGGGCCCCCTGAGGCCACGATGGCGCGGGCGGGAGCCGCAGGGGGGAACAATCTACCCCGGGAGGGGGTCGTGCTTCTGGGCCCCGCGACGGGGGCCCGGGGGGCAGCCGCCCTGTCGACGCCAGGGGGAAGAGGAAGCAGGGAGGTACTCCTCCCCCATCTCCTCCCCGAGGGGGCGGGGCGGTGCGTGCCAGCAGCAGGCGCCCAGAGGGTGCTGTGCCGGTGCCGCAGCCCGAGGGGGAGCTCGTCCTGGCAAGCTACCAGGCCAGGGACCCTGACTTCTCCCCGTGGGCAGCGCTAAAAGAGTTCCCTCCCGGAACCGAGGACGGCGCGCGCGCGCAGGTCCGGGACGCCGCCGACCACATCGCCCACAGCTTCGAGGGTACGGCCCCTCGGCTCGCGTTCGCCCTCGACTCCGAGGAGGAGGACGGCGACGACGGTGCGGACGACAGCGACGGCGAGGCCGGCGGCCCGGGTGCGTCGGAGTGAGCCCCCAAGCCCCCGCCGATCTTAAATTTTTCCTTCTTCTTTCGAGGCCTTCGAGCCCCCTTCTTGCATAGACTGGTTTAATCTGCAATCAAATAAAGAGGAAATTTCTATGTCAGTTATGTTTGTTGTGCGTATAAGACGAGGATGGTCTGTGCCGCGGTCCTTCTGAGTCTTGGCTTGAACAAGGGCTCGTGCCCAGGTCCCAGCCTCAAACGGCGCGGGTCGGGGCTAGTGCCTGGGGAGATCCGCGTGTCGAGACTGGCCAGGCCGGGAGCGCGGTGACCGAGGGTTAGGAGGACCCGATTGTGGGCCTTTGCCGATTCCCCCCCGGAGTTCACCACGCCCCGGGGCACGGCTCGGTTCTGGGCCCCATTTGGCGGTTTTAGCCGGCCCGGGCCACCGAGGGCAGGGCCGAGCACGAGCGTACTAACTCAAGCCGAGATTCTTCAAAAGGAAGCGACGGCACAGACACGGTCCTCTGGAAATCGAAAGTGCTTTTATTGAAATACGACAGAGAAAAAAGATAAGTATGTGCATGTGGTAGCCCCCGGCCAACCCTGCACGCCCGGGGGGGGGGGGGGGTTGGCCCGAGCCCGAGACATGACACCCGACCCCCATTAGGGGTAGAAGCGACGAAGATGTTCGATGTTCCACGGGTTAGGCAGCTCTGTGCCGTCGCCCGTGGCCAACCGAACCGAGCCCGGCCGGGGGACGCCGATCACTCGATACGGACCCTCCCACATTGGTGAGAGCTTGCTCAGTCCAGCACGCGTTTGGACGCGGCGTAGGACGAGGTCGTCGACGCAGAGTGATCGGGCCCGGACGTGGCGCTGATGGTAGCGCCGCAGGCTCTGCTGGTAGCGCGCGGCTCGAAGGGCCGCGCGCCGCCTTCGCTCTTCCAGATAGTCGAGGTCGTCTCGGCGAAGCTGATCTTGATCAGCCTCGCAATACATGGTGGCCCGAGGGGACCTCAGGGTGAGCTCAGATGGGAGGACCGCCTCCGCGCCGTAGACGAGGAAGAAAGGCGTTTCCCCGGTTGCTCGGCTTGGCGTGGTTCGGTTCGCCCAGAGCACCGCTGGCAGCTCCTCGATCCACGAATCGCCGTGCTTCTTGAGGACGTTGAAGGTCTTGGTTTTGAGGCCCTTGAGGATTTCCGCGTTGGCGCGCTCCACCTGGCCGTTGCTTCTGGGGTGGGCGGGTGAGGCGAAGCAGAGCTTGATGCCCATGTCTTCGCAGTAGTCGCCGAAAAGCTCACTAGTGAACTGGGTGCCGTTATCCGTAATGATACGGTTAGGCACCCCGAACCGAGCAGTGATGCCCCTGATGAATTTAAGCGCGGAGTGCTTATCGATCTTGATGACCGGATAAGCCTCGGGCCACTTAGTGAACTTGTCGACAGCGACATACAGATACTCGAACCCGCCCGGGGCCCGCCTGAACGGTCCCAGGATATCGAGCCCCCAGACAGCAAACGGCCACGAAAGAGGTATGGTCTGCAGGGCCTGGGCCGGCTGATGGGTTTGCTTGGCGTGGAACTGGCACGCCCTGCACCGCCGGACCAGGTCGACCGCATCGTTGAGAGCCGTCGGCCAATAGAAACCCTGGCGAAAGGCCTTGCCAACCAAGGTGCGCGAGGCGGAGTGGGCTCCGCACTCGCCTTCATGGACATCGGCGAGAAGCTCGACGCCTTGTTCCCGAGGAATGCACTTCAGGAGGACTCCGTTAGCCCCGCGCCGATAGAGGGTCCCTTCCACCAGCACGTAGCGCTTGGAGATGCGACGGACGCGTTCACTCCCTTCGCGGTCCTCGGGTAGAGTCTTATCTGCGAGATACGCCTGGATCTCAGTGATCCAAGCAATCAATCTAGGGGAGCTGGGAGCGCTCCCCTCGGGTCCCGAGGCCTGGACTCCGACGGGCCTCGGGGGCCGTTCAGGCGCGTCCGTCTCCCCTAGGGGGTCGGGTCGCGCCGACGGCTGGGCAAGCCTTTCTTCAAAGGCGCCCGGTGGGGTCTGGGCTCGCGAGGAAGCGAGCCTTGAGAGTTCGTCGGCGACCGCGTTATCCCGCCTGGGCACGTGCCGAAGCTCTATCCCGTCGAAATGGCGCTCCATACGCCGCACCTGGCGGACGTAGGCGTCCATCTGCGGGTCAGAGCACTGGTACTCCTTACGGACCTGGTTAACGACCAACTGGGAGTCGCCTAACACCAGGAGGCGGCGGATCCCCAGTCCAGCCGCCACTCTGAGTCCCGCAAGGAGTCCCTCGTACTCCGCCATATTGTTGGTCGCCCGAAAGTCGAGGCGGACCAGGTATCTGAGGACGTCTCCGCTCGGCGAGGTCAAAGTGACCCCCGCACCGGCGCCCTGAAGAGACAGGGAGCCGTCGAACTGCATCACCCAGTAGGCGGTGTGAGGCAGCTGCGAGGGGCCCGGGCTGGCCTCGGGGGCGGAGACGGGCTCGGGAGCTGGGGTCCACTCCGCTACAAAGTCGGCGAGGGCCTGGCTCTTGATCGCGTGGCGTGGTTCAAAGCGCAAATCGAATTCAGAGAGTTCGATTGCCCATCTCACCACCCGTCCAGTACCCTCTCGGTTATGCAAGATTTGGCCGAGGGGGTAAGACGTAACCACCGTGACCCGATGCGCCTGGAAATAATGGCGCAACTTCCTCGAAGCCATCAGAATAGCGTAAAGCATCTTCTGGGCCTGAGGGTATCGGGTCTTGGCGTCCCGGAGGGCCTCGCTAACGAAGTAGACGGGCCGCTGCACCTTTCGGCGGGGCCTATCCTCTTTGCCAGGGGCCGCGTCTCCAGGGCGCTCTTCGTCCGAGAGGCCGTGCGGGGCGCACTCGGCTTCTGTGCCGACGACCTCGGGGTCAGAGGGCGACAGGCGCGGCCTTCCCGCAGTGGCCCCGGGGCCATCCTGGGGGTCGGGGGCGCCTGGCACCGTCAGACAAGCAGGCGGAGGGCCAGCTCCGGCCGTCGGGGGCCTTAGGCCGCCGTTCGGCTCGGGGGCCTCTCCTCCCTGCTCTCTCCCGGGTCGAGCCGACACAGGGTGGGGGGGCGCGGAGTGAGGGTTGTCCTCGTCACGCTCCACGACCAACGCCGCGCTGACCACCTGCGGGGTTGCCGCCAGGTAGAGTAGCAACGGCTCATCTGGCTCCGGGGCGACCAGGACTGGGGGAGAACTGAGGTACGCCTTCAACTGAGTGAAGGCGCGCTCAGCCTCCTCCGTCCAGGTAAACGGCCCGGAGCGCTTGAGGAGCTTAAATAGGGGTAGCGCCTTCTCTCCCAGCCTCGATATGAACCGACTTAGGGCGGCCATGCAGCCGGTGACGCACTGCACGTCCCTAAGCTTGCTGGGGGGGCGCATCCGCTCTATAGCTCGTATCTTCTCGGGGTTGGCCTCGATGCCTCGGGCAGAGATCAAGAACCCGAGAAGTTTGCCCGCAGGCACGCCGAACACGCACTTATCGGGGTTCAGCTTTATGCGGGCGGAGCGGAGACTTTCGAAAGTTTCCGCTAAATCCGAGAGCAAGGTCTCTTGGTTGCGTGTCTTCACAACCAAGTCATCAACATAGGCCTCAACATTGCGTCCTATCTGGCTACCCAAGGAAATTCGAGTAGTACGCTGAAAAGTAGGACCTGCATTCTTTAACCCGAAAGGCATTGTCGTATAACAATAGGTTCCTATGGGGGTAATGAATGCAGTTTTCTCCTCATCCTCCCTAGCCATGCGAATCTGATGATAACCAGAGTATGCATCTAGAAAACACAAAAGGTCGCACCCCGCGGTGGAGTCGACAATCTGATCTATGCGTGGCAGGGGGTAAGGGTCCTTAGGACATGCCTTGTTGAGGTCGGTGTAGTCGATGCACATCCGAAGCTTGCCGTTCGCCTTGGGGACGACGACCGGGTTCGCCAGCCACTCCGGATGGATGACCTCACGGATGAATCCGGCCTCCAGAAGTCGCGCCACCTCCTCGCGGATGAAGGCTTGACGTTCCGGGGCCTGCCGCCGCACTTTCTGCCGGACCGGCCTTGCGCCCGGCCGCACGGCGAGACGATGCTCAATCACCTCCCTGGGGACCCCGGGCATGTCCGCCGGTCTCCAGGCGAAGACGTCGGCGTTTGCCCGCAGGAAGGAGACGAGCGCGTCTTCCTATTTGTCGTCCAAAAGACCACCGATCCGGGTGGTCTCGGACGGGCCGTCGCCCAGGGCAACCTCCTTGACCGGGACCTCGTCGCTCGTGACCATCCGCTGCCTTGGGGCGGGCGGGACGGAGGTGCTGGGCCTCTCGTCGCCGTCCGCGGGCTTGGATGCCGCGGCGAGGTGGTCCGCGCGCTGCTCCATACAAGCAAGCGCGACCTTGAGGTCGCCATGGACGGTGATGGGGCCACCGGGGCCCGGCATCTTCATCTGGAGATAGGCGTAGTGGACCGCCGCCATGAACTTCACCAACGCGGGCCTCCCCAGGACCGCGTTGTAGGGCAGACTGAGGTCCGCCACATCGAAGTCCACCCGCTCCGTGCGGAAGTTGGCGGAACCACCGAAGGTGACCGGGAGGTCGATATGACCCAGCGGCCAGGTGTGCCCCGGCGTCACGCCGATGATCGGCTGGGACGGTCGGAGCACCATCCCCGGGGCCTTGATGGCATCAAAGGCTGCGGGGGAAAGGATGTTGAGGGCTGCACCCCCGTCCACGAGGACACGCCCCAACTTCACGTTGCAAACGGTGGGGGAAACCACCATCGCGATCTGTCCTCCCCGGGCAACGCACGGCGGGTGGTCGGTCTGGTCGAAGGTGAGGGCAACCTCCGACCACCGCGCCCGCCGCGTCGCCTCATGGGTAGGGGCCGCGGCCAGAAGCTCACGCTTCATGGCCTTGAGGCTCCGGCGAGAAGCGTGAGCACACGCTCCCCCATCGACGGTGGCGACGGTGGCCTCAGGCTCCTGAAACCCCAGGTCATCGTCGCCATCGTCGACGTCCTCGGCGGGGGCCTTCTGCTTGGCCTCACCTCGCCGGTTGCCGGCGGGAGCCGCCGGGGCCCTGCCCTCACGGCGCTCCTGCCTCTTCTCCTCCTCCCACTTCCTCGTCCGCTCGGCCAAACTTTTGACCGCGCGGCAGTCCGCGAGGTCGTGGAGGGAGGTGTTGTGCACGGTGCACCACTTGCCGGTCGGACGCTCCTTGCTGGGAACGCCGGCCTCCTT
The DNA here is from genome assembly GCA_008326285.1 of Oryza officinalis. Classification (NCBI taxonomy): domain Eukaryota; kingdom Viridiplantae; phylum Streptophyta; class Magnoliopsida; order Poales; family Poaceae; genus Oryza; species Oryza officinalis. The sequence continues at coordinate 2,883,647 of BDMV01000007.1, forward strand.
CTTTTTGTCGCCCGCAGGCCTCCCCTTTCGGGGGGCCCGCGAAGCGCCCTCGACGGCGAGGACATGACCCTCGTCGTCGGAACGGGCCGACCTCTTCTTCCTCCTCCTGTCCCGTCGCCCTGACCGAGCGGCGGACCCGGGGGCGGCCGGAGCTGCCACGCCAGAACCGGAGGAGTTCCAGGTCCAGGCCTCCTCCTTGCGGGCCACACGGTCCGCGAGCTCAAAAAGCTGCGCGGTGGTCTGGGGCTCCTTGGAGGCGATCTTCTCGAGCATGCGGTTGTGCCGCACGCCCCCCCTGAACGCGTAGATCACCGCGTGTGCGGGGATGCATGGTATGGTGTTGCGGACTTGACAGAACCGCTGAATGTACGAGCGAAGAGACTCATCGTCCCTTCGCTGTACCGCATGCAAGTCCGCCTCTTCGCCTGGGCGCGGATATGTGCCCTGAAAGTTCGTGGTGAACTGCTGGCACAAATCCTCCCAAGAGTGGACCGACGCAGGTGGCAAGTTCATTAGCCAACCCCGCGCCTGACCCTTCAGGGCCATGGGGAAGAAATTCGCCATGACCCTGTCGTCACCCCCCGCGGCCTCGATCCCGGTCGTGTAGATCTGGAGAAACTCGGCGGGGTTGACGCTTCCGTCGTATTTTTCGGTGATGGTGGGCCGGAACCTTGGGGGCCAACGGACGTTCCGAAGGCTCGCCACAAAGGCTCGACAGCCGGCACCGCCGACCGGGGACACGGGGGGCCGGCCCCCGTGACCGGACCGAAGTGGCGCTCCGGACGAGGAAGCGCCCTCCGTTGCGTGGGCGGCGCGACGAGCGTCGCGCCGGCGCTCGATATCGAGCCGGGCATCCGGCCCCCCACGCACATCTTCTTGGGTCGGAGGCGTTGACGAGGGAACGGCGGACGAGCGGCGTGTAACGGCCGTCGTTCGCCGCGCCCTCCGCCTCGACGACATGGAGCCGGCGGCGGCAGCGCCAGAGGCCCCGGCGGCGGAGGACCGCCCGCCGGCGCCTAGGCGCTGCTGCGCCGTCATGACCAAGTCGGCCACGTCATCCAGCCAACGTCGGGCTGGAGTCTCTGGATCGGGGACGACGGGCGGGTGACGCAGGAGCGCGCCCGCGGCCTGGAGCGCGCCCTGGGGCGTGCCGCCATCGCCGTAGACGAGGCGGCGACGCGTCCCGTCTCGCCGTCCTCCCCCGTCACCCGCGAGCGGCGAGGTCGCGGATCCTTCGACCTCCTCGAGCGCCTTCCCTCGCCCAAGACTTCGGCGAGAGGGGGACGGCGGGGTGCGAGCCCGACGGCGCGGGTTCTGCTCCCTGTCGTCACCGCTAGCGCTCGGAGAGAGGCTGTGCGCCACTGCCCGCTCGGCCATGGGGCTGAGCGAGCGAAACTTGGCACACACGAAAGATGATGAGGGCTTAGAAAGACACACGCGCCCCCTACCTGGCGCGCCAGATGACGGAGCGTGAAACTCCTCACCGGGAGACCGCGCGGGCCCCCCTTTGCCGGTTCGGCCGGGGGCGCTAAGTGAGGTTCTTCGCCCTCGATCTAAAGAATGTCAGCGAGAGAGGAAACGCGCAAGACGCGGGCGACGTAGACAGGTTCGGGCCGCTGAGAAGCGTAACACCCTACTCCTGTGTTCTGGTGGATCTGAGGGTCTCCAACAATACAAAGGGAAATCTTTCTCTCCAACGTATTCGCCGGAGTCCCCCCCTCTTTCCTAGGCCTGGGCCTCCTTTTATCTGATCAGGGGTCACCACATGGGCCTCAAGTTGCCTAAGAAAAGAAACATTCTTTTTACAATCAGGGCTAGTCTACAGCCGGAAGTGACTTCTGACAAGCATGGTGCACGCCTTCTGCCCCGCTCGCCAGCTCTCCCGGTGGACGCCCGTTTCAACCTTCATTCAATGGCCGGCGACTTCCTTGCCACGCCTGCGCTGAAATCTGGATTGGATCTGACCGGGACTGACATACCAACTCCAGGAGTTAGCACGCCGGCTCCGGCTAGGGACGAGAGCCAGGAGGCTCTCATCATTCCGACGGGACGGGGCGAGGCGTGCCATCGGCCGCCTGTCGCCACCTAACCCGCGATCTGACCGGTCTGTGACCGGTCACACACCGCGACCGGTCACGGACCGGATAAGCGTGCGCTGCGCCGCATTAAATGCGGCGTGGTGCGCTCGCCTGATCCGCTATAAATGCGGTTAGGTGAGCCCTGCTGTGCTCACCTAACCCGCACACGTGGCGCCAAAATCACAGGGGGTCGGGGCGCCCCAGCCCTCGGGGCCGAAACGGGAGCGGCCCGACCCCTCGGGGAGACAGAGGAAGGGGTGGCCACGTCACCCTCGGGCCCGACCCCCCCGAGGGGGTCGGGACACGTGGAGGACCGCGGCTACCCAAGCCTCTAGTCATGATACCCTCGGTCCCATGTCACCGACATTACTGTAGCACCATATTGTCAGATCATGAAGCAATTAGGCTTAAAAGATTCGTCTCGCAATTTACATGCAATCTGTGTAATTAGTTATTTTTTTCATTTATATTTAATACTCCATGCATGTGTCCAAATATTCGATGTGACAGTATGAAAAATTTTACCAGAGGATCTAAACAAGGCCTAAGGCTGAGTTCGTTGGTGTGAGTTCCCACCTCACCCCACTCGTTTTTCGCGCGCACATTTTTCAAACTGTTAAACGGTGTGTTTTTTGTAAAAAGTTTCTATACGAAAGTTGCTTTAAAAAATCATATTAATTCATTTTTCAAAAAAAAATTAGTAAATACTTAATTAATCATGTGCTAATGAGTCGCTCCGTTTTCGGTGCGGAGGGAATATTTTCTCAAACCTCACAAACGAACACATCCTAATTGTTCATGTTGGCTACTTGTTTTGGGTTCACGGTAGGGATGGCCGGATGGGCGTGGCCCGGCCAACCCGCTGGACTCATTGCCCGTCCCACAAAATTGGCTTCAATAGGTAAATGGGTCGGCTCAAAATAGAAGAGCGATGCTCCGGCGCTCTCTACTTATAGTATTATACTACCAGTAATATTAAGGGTAAATCAGTAATTTATTAATATAGTAATTATGAGTAACTTTATCATTTATGTTTTTTCCCGGTTAGATCGATATGTGCTCATCCATTATGTTGGCATCGCTCATATTCCATCGAAAAATACCAAAAAAGAAGGAAAAAAACGTTTAGTCACTGCTAAATAACGATTATATCTCTTCGTACCTATTTTTTAGGACAATAGTATTCCTCCACATTTCTATTACTGCTAACTGGGGTGGTAGTAGCAAACAATCTGAACCATTCGATCAAATGAATCAACAGTTCAGATTGCTTTCTACTATCAGTAGAGAACACCGTAGTGAGAGGCTCAAAATAGAAAAGCCTGGCTCCAATGGGTAAGGGGTCCAACCCACAGACCCGTCCCTGTCGGCTCCCGCATCGCAGTGGCCTGGCGGCGCGGCGGCGCCGTCTGCGCCCCTGCATGGCACGGCGCTCCCTCCTCCTTCCTTCCGTACTTCGAGTTGGCGCGACAACAGCGCCTCCTTCCTTTTTTCATCCCCCTTCCAGCGCGACGATGGCGCATCCCCTCTACTTCCGTGCTCTACGCCGGCGCCACCACCTACCACTTTTCTCTACTGGCGTCGGCCTCCACACCGGCGGCGCCTCCTACGTCCTCTCAGCTCCTCGCTCAACTTTAGCACGGAGATTTGACAAGGAAGTCAACACTAGCGCTGATCTTGGAGGTAGACCGTAGACATCCTATTTTGTTGATTTTAATCCAAGAAAGCAGTTGTTCGATTTGAAGAGTTGAGACCACTTGATGTTTCTGAAAAATCATGTGCCAGTACTATTGAAAATGATTTTCATTCGTTCTGAATCTTTGAAGCAATTGCTGCTCTCTAGGACTATCAGGACAGTTTTGTTTGTTGATTAATTTTTGTGATTTTTGAAGCTATAAGCTATTTGTAGTTGTTATGTGCTACTGATGTATCTGGAGGCATAAAAAAATCATCTCAATGTGTTGCCATTAACAACGAGTAATTAATTGTCTTCAATCGTGAAATCAGCAGGTAAATTTTTTACTTTGGTGTCTTTCACTTGGTTTGAGTTGATTAGTGTTCTCTAAAATCTGAACTCTAGCAGAATCTGATCTTCCTTCTAACGGGTTAGTGGGCTAACCCGTTGGCACTGTTGCAAACCAAGCGGGTCGTCCCGCCCCGGACGACGCCCATCCCTAGTTCACGGGTACGGTGGTGATCGTGATTACTTGATGCAATTACGTCAACAAGCTCTGGAGCTGACTGCGATTAACGAAGAAAAGCCAGGACTTTTGCTAAATTCCAGATTACTGTTTTTCTTAAGGTGGGCTAGTCCATTTTAGACTGAATATTTGGAGCAATTAATAGCAACTCATAAGCATGTTGGTTTCCATGAAGCAGACAGGAACTTGTCAAACCATGACACCTAAACAAAGTGAGAAATAAATTAAGCCCCCCTCGATCGAGAGCATATGCCTCTCCCCTGTTCTTTCAATTTGTGCTAGTATCACTTTATTGTTTAAAAAGTTATGACAAAAATTATGGAGTAATACGAGATTATGGTTTATGGAACCTTATATATTTTACAAAAATTTGAAAGATCAAGTTTGATTTACATAAGAAAAAAAGGAACAAAATTAGAAAAGACACTCGTTCGGCTAGAGTCGTTTGTTTCCAGCTGGCTGGTAAATCGGTTTGACTGAGGCTTTATTCGGTAGTGTTGTATGAGCTTAACTTATTCTAACACGGGAACAAGACAAGTCCTTGGGACGAATCTTAGAATAAAAATTACCGGATGTCCTTTGCCTACAAGTCAATCATACTTTATTTGCGAATCTAGAACAAAAATTACTGGATATCCTCTACCTACAAATCAATCATACACAGTACTTTATTTACATATGCTAACATGAGCTAATTGTAATAAAATTTCAAAAATTGTCCCGTGTCCTGTGCAGCACATGTCTTATATGTGGCGTCGCTCCTGAAGACAACACAACAAACACCGTTCAGTAGTTTGAAAAGCGTGCTAACGAAAATCGAGATAAAATCTGAACCTTAAGAGAAACTCCGGAATCTAAGATGGCGGCTTGGCCTAAAAAGTTTTGTGACAATGAAAGGAGGCTTGAAAAGCAAATGCTAGACTTTAGAGAAGTGTTGTCCCATTGTGATCTTCATGATATTGGTTTCTCGGGATCCCCTTGGACATATGATAACAAGCAATGCGGCGACAGGAATGTGAAAGTTCGGCTGGACCGGGCGGTGGCGTCTCCAAGTTGGTCTGATCATTTCACTGATGCTAAGGTGACGCACCTTGTGTCTCCCAGATCTGATCACTGCCCAATCCTTTTAAGCTTGGCTAAGAGACCGGGTTGCTCCTCCAATGTGCATGTTTCGATATGAAATTATGTGGGAAAGGGATGACACGTTAGGTGATGCTATCAAGCTCGCTTGGGAACAGGATGTAGCGGCCAGGAACCTGGGGGAAATCGCCTCTAAACTGAAGACGTACGGTAATGATTAAATTACGCGAGTGGAGCTGAAGGATCTTCGGAGGAGGATAGAAGGGCTCCTTTTGGACGCCTCAACAGATCATAGGTTGGCTAAGATAGCGCTAATCGATCGTTGGATGGCGCGGTCAAGTCGGATCAGTGCGATTGTGGCGAATGTTTCCGTTTCGTAACAAACTCCTCGAGTTCGGAGTATAAATAATAGAAGAGGACCGAGAAAAGCTGCTGGTGGTTACGCAGCACCAAACTCTGTTTTTCCTCTGTTCTTTAGTTTCGTCATGTTACTGTAGCAGTTTGAAAACTCTCGTTTCTTCAGAGCGTGTGAGTGATACACAGAGCTGAGTCATGAGGATTGAGAGATAGGTTAGCCAATCACAACAAATATTACCCTAACTGCGAGCTAGTGGATGTTGTTTTCCCGTCGGAGACGTGGGTAACCTGGAAAGGGATTGAACATGGCTTGATCCTGTTAAAATGGGGGCTTGTCTGGAGGATTGGTGATGGTAGCAAGGTCAAAATTTGGAGGGACAAGTGGATTCCGCGAGAGTCTTGTTTCATGCTCATGGGTAAACAAGGCCGATGTCGTCTCCGTTGGGTTTCACAGCTAATGAAGCAGGAGGAGAAAATCTGGGATGTTGATCTCATCAATCATGTATGTCATCCATTGGATGTCGAAGAAATCCTGAAGATAAAGCTCCCCCAGCAGCATACTGAAGATTTCCTAGCATGGCACTATGAAAAGTCTGGGATTTTCTCTGTGCGATCGGCAGTTCCTCCCAAGCTAGGTAATTAAAGATTTTTGCCTGGCGTTTAGCCCGGGAGTGCCTTGCTACTCAGCAAAACGGGAAGAAAAGAAATTTGCTACATGTACTATCTGCGGGAATGAGGAAGAAGATGGGTTTCATGTACCCGGGCCAGAGCTCTTCGGGAAGCGTTGAGATCAAGCTGGACCTTGCCTGCGGAGGAATCTCTTGCGAGACTTGGACAAATATGGAGGGTTGCTTTGATTAGTAGGGTTGCAACATGCAAATAAATAAAGTCGCTCATTGTCTGGCTCATCTAACTATAGCTTTGCGTACGAAGGATTCTGTAGTGTGGCGCATGCAGGCTCCGGAGTGTGTCTTTGAGCTCTTGGCTCGCGATTGTAACCCCAACTCTATAGTTTAATAAAGCTTCCTGTCTTTCCTCGCAAAAAAAAAGAGGAAAAAATAGGGCCTTAGTGTCTGTTTGTTAGTCTGAAGCGAAGAGAAAGATTGTTCATGTTGGCTACGGTGATAATCGTGATTACTGGATGAAATTATATATGTAAAAAATTAAGCTCTGGAGCTGACTGCGGCTTTCACTAATACCATATATAAGTGACGTCAGGTGTTTATCTGTATATTGCACAATTAATACATTCTGAATAAAAATCGAATTCGATAGAAAATTCAAATTTGATTTATGCAATGAAATGAAAAGAAGAACAAGTCAAACTATATTTATTCATTTCCACCAAGTTGTCGTTGGACTAATTAACTCAACGTTAACGTGTGGTGTCCATGACTGATCTTGACTAGGGCATTCAGTTAATATCTTGAGCTAATATAATGGCGATGACTGACAATACTTTGCATTGGAGATCTCTACGACTTATGCTTTCTGTGGTGGTTTATACATTTTTCGAGAAGAAAAATGACACGAGCTACCAACTAGTCGTCAAATTAGTTGGACTAAGGATCCCATTGTTTGCCCTATACAGAATTAGTCGCTGCCAAATTTTAAATTTTGAAAATTAATTTTCAACTTTTTTCATTGTACTTTATTTTTTCATTGGTTTTTAAAATCACTAAGGATATACATACATACATATTATATATATATATATATATATATATATATATATATATAATATACACGTTTTAGTCATAATTGTTTTTTTCTAATATGCCGTATGGCGTATTACGAGCGTATGGCAAAAAGGGCCTAAAGTCACCTTTCTAGTTAACAGTGGAGTGAATCTGTCAGACATGAATTATTTGTATCATGCTTCCAAAAGTACGATTTATTAAAAAACACATTTCTACTTCGATATTGCTAATTGCCTAATATAACCTTGAGATATTTATCAACCTTTTTATGTATAATATATATTTAATTATTCCATGTGTTAATTAAGCCTAACTGATTAAATATATCCGTGTTGACTAGTTGTGTGGGACTCACGAGCTAGTGAGATCTTGACTCGGTTCTTGAGTAGTGCCATGCCATATATGGCGACGACTTTGACAACGCTTGGACATTATTAAAAAAACACTATTAATTGTTTGGACTGAAGATTTGTTTCCATGAAACCGACAACAGAACTTTATTTTCTTCCAACACGTGCACAATATCACAAAAACTCTGTACTGAAGTCTGCAAGTCTTTGTGATGGAGGCCTGAAATTTATAAGCTTATCACATAGGGATGTCATTTTGTCGAAGATAAACATATGTTCAGATGAACCAATATGCAATATATACGTACTGCTTCTGTTCTAAAATATATATAATTTTAGATAAATGTAACACATCATATTACTATTTAAATAGAAAATATGTCTTATTTATCCAAAATTTCCTTATATTTTGAGACGAAACAAAGAGAGTATATATGAAAAATAAACCTATGCACTAGTTGTGTACAGGATTCACGTGTTATATACTCCCTCCATTCCATAATACTCTCTCCTTCCACAAAAGTTACACATTTTACTTTTATCACCAAGACCAAGGAGAAACTAAATCAGCTTGCATGTAACAAAGATCAAGAAGTGAATGCAAGCATGCAACCAATGAATATTTAGATGACTCCTTGAATTCTAATCAAACATTTAATTTACCTCTCCATTTAAGTCTTGGATACATAAAAACTACAAATAGGAACAACTTATTTGGAAAAACTCAAATGTGAAATATGTCTAACTTTTATGGATGGAGTATAAGACAACTTTTTTAAAGATGTTTCATAATATAAGGCATGCATGAATGCATGTCATTAACTAGCATTTCTTTCTCACTAAATTATTATTTTTAAAATCCTGCATCCTCAAGATTTTTAAGATTTTTTTATAAGGCATGCATGAATGCATGTGCACCTGGTTGGGGTGGGAGAGGCACTCGAAGGCGACATCACCGGATACGGCGATGCAATGGCAGGCTGGCGGCCGTGGGGGAAGCGGGTTCCCGTCGTGGTCGACATGGTGGTAGGAGTACTCCCTTGTGGGCCAGCGGAAGAGGCGGAACTGGTAGGGCGCGCGCAGGTTGGGGAGGTGCGGGAGGGTGAGCTCGTCGGCGCCCGTGCGCCAGGTGGACAAGCCGTTGAGGAAGAGGTAGCCGAGAAAGTCGCGGTCGGAGAAGGACGGCGACGAGTAGAGTCCATCCGGGTCGGGAGGCCGGACCACTGGATCGTGATCTCGCGGTCGGACTAGGCGAGCTTTGCCAACGTCGCGGGGAGCGTGGTGGCCGCCGCCGCTGCCTCACCGGTGGCGAGGAGGAAGAGGAGGAGGGGCATTTTGCGGGGACACCGAGTGGGCATTTTGTACAATGGACATAGAATAGAACCACACACAAGCATGGAAAAAAATAATGATAAGTAACAATCAATTTCGATGAACTTGTGTATTAATTAATCCACATTCTCTAGTAATATTGATGTTTGATACATGTTATCGGTACTAGTCCCTTCATTAACAACATATGCGATAGTTTTCTTTTCAAGAGTTGTTTCCATCATATTCATACTAGGCAAAATTCCATCCATAGCACAAAGATTTGTCCCAGATCGAAAAATACCACAAAATAATTTTCACAGTACCAATTAATACCACGAAGAGAACCAAATGACACATTTACCCTTCTTCCTCCTCAAGTGGGCTTCTGCTACCATTGTTGAGGACGAGGTGGTCGCAGCTGGGCTTCGGATCCCAGCCAGAGGAAGTCCCACTGCCAGCTTGAGCCACCGAGGTGGTCGCTGCCGGTGTTGACACTCAACAAAGTTGCCGTGGCCTCTAGATCTCAACTTGATGACAAGTCATCGGCCTAAGTGCTAAAGGTGGTTACTGCTACCGTTTCTAGAGTTCCATGTCAACTCGGGCTGGAAGAAACCAAGGCCGGTTAGCAGGGGAGCTCACCATGGTCTCGATTGATCGATCCAATCTTGGCTAAGGAACAGGAGACATGGAGGAGATAAAGGGCAAATGAGGAATTTAAAGAAAAGAGGCTAGGTTTTGTGGTAAAGATGACAAGTTTTACTTCTCTTTGTGGTATTAATTGGTACAGTGAAAAAATTGTGGTATTTTTGGATTTGGGACAAATGTTTGTGCTATGAATGGAATTTTCCTTTCATACTACGTCTCCACTTGTTTTCATCTGTACTAGTTTTAGATTGTAAATAACAAGCCTAGCCGTTGTCGTGTTAGCTATTCACATGTTGTTTTATGTGCTAAGCAACTGTGCAAAGAATATTGATGTCAAAAGACAACACGCCAGTATCATCCACGGGAGAATAGAAGGGAGTACGAGGAATAGGCTAAAGACCATCGGTGTCATGTGACACCACTGCTACTCTGCCCCTGAACACAAAGGTCACACTGCTCATAGTGAAAACCATTCCAAAACGTATTTTGCGTTTCAGCTCCTATCTATTTATATATCAGCCCTTGCGGTATATCTTATTATCAAACATATCAAAACTTTATCTTAGCAAAACAATCCTCCAAAACCATCGAGGGAGTTAAATTGCATTAGTTTTAATATTGGGGTGGTTCAGGATTCGAATTAGATTTGGCAACTAGTTAAGGGAGTCAAAGTGAACTTACTCTGATTTTTAATGAGTGAAGGAGAGATGGACTGGGCTGGGCCAAATATCTTGTTTGTGTCGCCGGCCTGATAAAAAAAAATCCAGTCCAGATTCCAATTCCAACACATCGCATCTCATATTTGTCCTCACCTTTGCTCACAACTCCGGAAAGAAACCAGACGAACCCTAAGACAGAGAGAGCGAAAGAGAGAGGTCTTCGCCGCCGCCATGACAACTATCCTCCGATCCCTGGGTCGCTCGGCAACCACCGCCGGCCTCTTCGGCCGCCGCTGCCGCCTCCTTAGCGAGGCGGCTTCAGATCATCAGGTCCGTTCCCTCGCCCTCGCCATCTTCTTCGCTTTCTCGCAACACAGATCCGAAATATTTTCGACGAAATTTTTCTCGATCTCCTCCTTTTCTTCGATCTCCCGCGCGTAGTGGCTTGTTCAATTTCATATGGGAGGGAATTAGATTGGTAGGACCTTGTTTGGTTAATCAATTTCATATGGGAATTCGATTGGAGGGGATTTGGGAGGTGTGCAACTAATCCCCCCTAATCCTCTCCAATCCAATCCCCATAGGACCCTCACTGATCGATCATAACCAATCTAACTTGCTTATTTATGCCTGATTTGCATAAGAAGATCGCAAAGAACAGCATCTGGGAAGATGATCCTGTTCCTAGTCCTCGCTTGCTTTTCTGGTGCACTACCGATTCCCTTCCATCTGTTTCTACTACTTTCTTGCTGCTACCTTAAATTTAAACTCTTGGTCTTGATGATTTATTGAGTTTCAGGAGTACAACTTAAATTTGATTACTACTTTCTTGCTGCTACCTTAAATTTAAACTCTTGGTCTTGATGATTTGTTGAGTTTCAGGAGTAGAACTTAAATTTGATTACTACTTTCTTGCTGCTACCTTAAATTTAAACTCTTGGTATTGATGATTTATTGAGTTTCAGGAGTACAACTTAAATTTGATTCTTGGTCATGATATATTGAGTTTCAGGTTTAGAACAGTACGTCTATCCATCATCACCTACGGAAGCTTCAGACTTGGAGAAATCTCTGCTAACAACGCACACGAGAAAGCCAAGGCAGAGGCAGAGCTTCCAAGCTTAGAAGCTGTTGACAGCACAACTGCGTAGCTCTCCCCCTCCATCTTTTCAGTTTTCATACCCACCTTGCCTTGAGCAGCCCCTGTGTGTCGCCATAATTATGCATTGATCAGACCTATTTATGTTTTGTTCTGAGTAATCTATATCTCCAGTGGGCATGTCTCCTTTAGTTATGCATGGACTAAGTCGACCTGTTGATGTTTTCTGCTAATCTAGATGTCTCCTGTGGGCATGCATGTCACTTTAATTATGTATGTATCAGACGACCTCTTAATGTTTTATAGCATTAATCTCTCTATAGATATCCTGTCGACATGCTTTGCTTGCTACTCCCTCCATTTCACATTATATAAGACATTTTGGCTTCTCCATCCTTCATATAGATCCACTAACATCCATATGAATTTGGACACGTATATAGATTCATGCACAAAGATTCATGCACAAATGTCACGCCTAGGTATGAAAAAGAAGGTATTAGAAAGTGCTTGCCTCCACATCCTCTTTGATTCACTTCCATAAATTTCTGGTTTTCTCCGTTGCCAGATCTGGTATTCACACACATCCTCCCAGCAAAAGAAAATTTTCTTTGCTGCTTAATGTGATCTTCAGTTAGTCTTGTGCTGCATGTAATATTTTTATTCACACGATCACCCATTCTTTGAGGTACAGCTGTCAAAAAAAAGTGACAAAAAATGTTGACAATTTATCAGTACTATTAGGATTTCTTGATTTCTGAAAATATGTCTTTCTGAATTTTGATCCTAACTTGTTACACGAATATTGGCACTATCTCATGAATGATTTGGTTGACTAAAACAAACTATACCACAAAAAAAAAACTTCCAATCTGGAGAACTTTCAGACAGCTAGCAAATCTATTCTGAATTCTAGGTTTCAGGTAAGAAAATTGATGAGCAAACTCTTGTGAATTGTACTGCACCCCTTATCCTTAAACATGCTAGCTTTGTAATTTGATGCGCGACGACTCTACTGCTAAAAAAGCACCTGAATTACTTGTTCAAACTAATATTGTTGCCCCTAGTTAGATGAGAGTCATGAGAACAGTGCTAAATAAAAGGCGTGAACCTAATCCCTAAATAGGTTTAGAAACCAAAACCTGGATACACTACGGAAAGAACGACATGCACAAGTGTCAAACTTCTGAAAAACTTGCTACATAAATTCCATCCATAAAAGGGTGAGTCAACTCTGCGTTCGAATCTCCAACAAGAGTTGGATGAAAATTTTGTTATTCGTGACACTTTTTTTCAAACTGCTAAACAGTACGTTTCGTGCGAAAACTTTCTATATGAAAGTTGTTATAACATATCATATAAATATATTTTTTAAGTTTGTATAAAAACTCAATAAATCATACGTTAATATCACCCTATGAAGTGAAATTTTGCTTATAAGTCTGGTGTTTGTGGCTTGACAGTTTACGTAGTAGTCTGGAAATTTTGCTCATAAGAGGTGAAATTGCGAGTGGCCTATTGCTCCTCCACAGCCACCATCTCCAGTTCCTGAGGATAGGTCCCCATCAAGGGTTTCTGAGTTAGAAAATGGAGTCTTGCTGGGGGTTTCACTAGAGTGACTTACCATGGTTGTTGAACTACAACCCATTTATCATTTTTCGGCAGAGAGGATAATTTACATGTATTTTAAATCGTTGCAGGCACTCGAGTGAATGCACTGATCCTCAATAAAATTCATTAGAGGTTACTAGTGGATTGTATAACCATTTTGCTGACCGGTAATTTACAATTGTGTCGAGTATATTTTGGTAGCACCTCACTTTTTGAATAATAATTGCCATAATTACTCTATGGTCTAGTGCCTTGTGCTATAGAGCACAATACAGTACCCTATTGGTATTGTAGGCTGGAGCTCTGATTTCCAAATTGACCGAAGAGAAGAACTCTGCAATTCAACAGAACATGGTATTGTAGGCTGGAGCTCTGATTTCCAAATTGACCGAAGAGAAGAACTCTGCAATTCAACAGAACCAGATAATTAGACAGGAACTTGAGCGTACACTATTGCATTTTACCTTTCGAGCACTATATTTTGACTTGTGGATTATAGGTTCAAAAATAGGTATTACATATAACGCAAACCACCACCAGTAGGTGTTAACTTGAAAGCAAATGCTGAGAAATAAAATACGATTAACACTCCCCCTCAAAGTTAACTCTAAAATTAAGTTTTCAATTCAAATTATAACCGCTGTTTGTAAGTTGAAGGACAAATGACGGGCTTATACTAGGTCCCTTAAATTAATTTTGATCTTTTGTTTATTTCAGAGATAAAGAGAATTCGAATTCCGTATAGCCCTCAATCACCTACTCAAGCTTCAAACTTCAACAAAACTTCCAAAGTCGAGAAGCCCATCCATCATCCATGATCGATCCATGTCGATTTCGTACAAGAATCTCCCACTAAAAAGATCAACAACCCTTTCTACTTGAACAGTAACCGTCAGGTGGGCCACGCCACTCCCTCGGATCCAGGGCCCCACCTGTCATCAGCACTGGTCAACACATCTTCACCTATCCCCAACTTTTCTTTTTTTCTCTCCCTCTCAGAAAAAAGTAGAGAAAAAGAAGAAAAAAAAAGAAAAAAGATTCATCCCTTCCTCGTCTTGTCCCCTTCCCTCGTCGAAACCCTAGCTAGGCTCGCCGCCGGCGACGCCCGCCTCGCCGATGCGCTCTCCCACCTGAGCGCTCCGCTTCGCTCTCCCGGGTCGTTGCCTCACCGCCGTGCCCGCACACCCCCTCGGCAGCGGGATCCAGATCGCCGCCATGTCCAAGGCCAGGGTCTACACCGACGTCAACGTGCTGCGCCCCAAGGAGTACTGGGACTACGAGGCCCTCACCGTCCAATGGGGGTGAGTGCGTCCTACCTCCCTCTTGCTTCGTCCTGTGTTGTCGCCTGTGCCGTTGTTGCCTGTGCATCTGCGCGGGTCAGTTAGATTCAGTGTTGGATGCTGCGTGCTGATATGGTTAAAGCTTTTTAGTTACCCATTTCATGACTTGCAATCGCAGTGTTATCATCAAGTTAGGATTGTAAATATAAATGTTTGTAAATCGTTGACGTGTGGGGCAACAATAACCCATCAACTTCTGCTCTTCTAATTGGACTTTCATTGTTTCAGATTGCATGTTAGATTAGTGATCTTGTGTAGAGAGCTGTCAAATTGTTTAGTTTAGTTAGAACTTGTCTCATTATTAGGTGTTACAGTCGAATTCAATTAATAATTTATTGTGCTCCAACAATACAAGCCAAGGAGTATGCAATATACAGAGCTAAATTGAAGAATACAACTTAGTGGAGACTGGTAGATGTGCTTGTCCATGTCAATGAAATGACCATGTATATTATAATAAAATTCGCTACTTAAAATCACGGCATTGGAGCTCTGCCAATATGTATTCTATCGCTGGATCAAGGCAACCAACCGATTAGCTTGGAATAGTTTTATTGGTATTGTGTTCTTGTATTGGTGAAGTATGATATAATTAAGTGTAACAACCTGATAGGAGTTGGGTTCTGTTGCCTTTGTCTAGTATATGACCAATAGCTATCCTTATTGATTGTGATGCAATGTGCTGTATGTCTAGAGTGCAACAGTGCATTGCCCTCTGAAGTGTTTGTTATGGTACTAGTGTTTTCTGCTTGTTCTTCATCTTCCTAAGAAACGACAGGAAGATCATGTTCTTTAAAAGCAACCAAACAAGGAATCCTGGGACTACGAGGCCCTCACCATCCAATGGGGGTGAGTGTCCTACGTCGCGATTGCTTCACGCCCACCCGTGTGGGCAGCAGGCCCTCCCACTCTTGTTGCTGCCTGTGCGTCTGCATGCGGTGAATTCATTCATTCAGTTAGATTCAGGGTTGGATGCTGCATCTAGAGTGTGTGCTGTTGGAATTCTAGACGTCGGTGATCCAGGGAAGGTATTGTATGGTACTTGTGTTTTCTGCTTGTTCTTCATTTTCCTTAGTGAGGACAGGAAGATCATGTTCTCTAAAAGCAACCAAACAAAGATTTTCTTGATCGCGTATAAATAATTTAGCATGTAGGTTTGTCTGCTCCCCAGTCCACACAAATATACCGGTGTTTGCCACTTCCTGTTTTGAATAGTGTACTTATTTTTCCAGTCAATTTGGAATTCACGCTGTGACTGAGCTTACTACGTCAACGTGCTGTGCCTCAAGGAGTAATAGGACTATGAGGCCCTCACCGTCCAATGGGGATGAGTGCGTCCTATGTCGCTCTTGCTTTGCGTCCACCTGTGTGTGCAGCAAGTTTTCTCCCATTTGTTTCTGCATGTGTGTCTGCATGTGGTGATTTCGTTCAGTCGGTTAGTTTCAGGGTTGGATGCTTCATGTATAGTGTGTGCTGTTGGAATTCTAGATATCGGTGATTCTGGGAAGGCATTGTCGATTGCGAGATTGATCAAGTTGTGCGGTTTTGTTTGTTCACTGATATGTTTAAAACTTTAAATTACCCATTTTTTGACTTGCGATTACGGTTTTATCTACAAGTTTGCATTGTAAATAGATTTCTCTAAATCATGTACATGGAGGCAACAATAACAAATAAACTGCTGCTGTTCTCGTTGAACTTCCATTGTTTCAGATGGCATATTACATTACTGACTTTTGTGTAGAACATGTTCCTCTAGTTGGTTTCACAATCTGTTAAATGGTTTAGTTTAGATAGAACCAGGCTCATTATTTGGTGTTACAATTTAATTTACTTTATAATTAGGAATCCAGGACATGTGTCAATTGCTCTATAAGTTTAGAGTCCACGGGTCATACTGATCCTGTGGTCTTAAAACAGCTATTTTGGGCAGCAGCCATGTGCAGCATTAAGGCTTGTGCTGAAGCGATTGTTCTCCAACAGTTCAACCTAAGGATTATGGGCGTGAGACGCAAATATAGAGCTCGATTGAAGAATGCGATTTAGTGGAGAATGGAGTAGCCATATTATTTTTTTTAATAAATATTCTTAATCAAGTCCATTGAAATGACTATATATATTATAATAAACTTATTTAACTTAATTAATCATGACAATGGATCTCTGTCAATATGTATTTTATCACTGAATGAAGGCAATTATGTGATTAGCTTGAAATATTTTTATTGCTACTGTATTCTTGAATGGATTAAAGACGATATGAATTAAGTGTAATAACCTGATATCAGGATTGATTGTGATGCATTATGCCTAGAAGCTAGAGCTTAACAGCACATTGCCCTCAAGTTCCTGGTCTGGCACTGGTGTTTTCTGCTTGTTCTTCATTTTCCAAAGACAGAACAAGAAGATCATGTACTCTAAAAGCAACCCAATAAAACTTTGGTTGTATATGATTACTTTAGCATGACGGCATGTCTGCTCCCCGCAAATATACCAGTGTTCACTTTCTGTTTTGAATAGTGTACTTATATCTCCAGTCAATTAGGAATTCATGCTGTGAGTGAGCTCACAAAAAATGTCCAACTGGGCACTTATATTTTCCCAGCCTATCCTGTTAACAGTATCTGAATTTATGTTCTCTTTGAGCAGTGAGCAGGATGATTATGAAGTTGTCAGGAAAGTTGGGAGAGGCAAATACAGTGAGGTCTTCGAGGGTATTAATGTCAACAACAATGAAAAATGCATTATAAAAATTCTCAAGCCTGTGAAGAAAAAGAAGGTAGTTCATGATTCATGAATCCTGTTGTCCATCCTTTTTTTCCTTTTCCCCTGAACATGCTCTTTTTACTGGTAACAGGGTACTGTTTCCATCTTACACCTAGCTACGTGTCAATGGCATTAGTGTTTATTACTTTTAACCATGTTTTTTCTTTTCTACGCAGATCAAGAGAGAGATAAAAATACTTCAGAATCTTTGTGGAGGTCCAAATATCGTGAAACTGCTTGATATTGTTAGAGATCAGCACTCAAAAACACCCAGCTTGATATTTGAATATGTCAACAACACAGATTTCAAAGTGCTATACCCAACACTGACAGATTATGACATCCGTTATTATATCTACGAGCTACTGAAGGTTTTATTCTTTCTCAAATTTTTGTTACTGTAACATTGCCAACAAGAAACTGTACTTATTCAGCACTTATCCAGAATATCATTCTTGTTGAAATGAAATCTTTGAAATTTGCAACTATATGCATAATATCTAACTGTCTAGTTCCAACTTATGCTTAGACTATTTTTCTTCCCTGAGGGCTTCTCTGTGTGCATGAAGGCGGCTTTTTCTATGCCAGTAACGAGATGAAGAAATCTTTGCCCATAATAAAAGCAATGATACCATGTTTTTTTCTTCTATAGGAGAATTCAAGTCATACATCGTCTGGTTTGAGCAAATTTTGGCTGATCCAATTATGATATAACACCTTTTCTGTTGATGGGTGCAGGCTTTAGATTACTGCCATTCACAAGGCATCATGCACCGCGATGTGAAGCCTCACAATGTTATGATAGATCATGAACTTCGAAAACTCCGATTAATAGACTGGGGCCTTGCTGAATTCTACCACCCTGGCAAGGAATATAATGTCCGTGTTGCTTCAAGGTAGGGGCACATACTGCTCTGTTAATGGGTTTATCATTTGATTTTCTTATAGAGTAATTAACAACATGTATTAATCTTAGTATGTTTGGTGAACTATTTAAGTTAGAATAAACTGGGCGTGCAGTTTATTTGGTGTTTGTTTTGATGATTTACTGAGGCAATAGATAGATACATAGTATTAGTTCATAGGCAAATTTAATTCTTGTGTATATTGGATTCTTTGCGTTAATGATGTTTAAAGTACTATGAAGAACAGGAAAATGCCAGCAGCATATAACTACGTTTAAAGAATGTTTTCTGTAGCTACTATGTTTGCTGTGCCTGTACTCTTGTTCCATATTTTCCCTGTTGCATCCCTTTCTTTTTTTTTTTGGTTGACATATGTTCTGTTTCACTGGAATTCAGGTACTTCAAGGGACCTGAGCTTCTTGTTGACTTGCAAGATTATGACTACTCTTTGGACATGTGGAGTCTTGGTTGCATGTTTGCTGGAATGGTACTACCATTACATTTATACTTTTTTTTTCTGATTTTCATCAATTTTGTAATGCAACTGCCTTTTTCTATAAAAGAATTAACTGGTGCTGATTCGCTAATAATGTATTGTTGAGTGCAGATCTTCCGTAAGGAGCCATTTTTCTATGGTCATGACAACCATGATCAACTTGTTAAGATTGCAAAGGTGATTTCTCAGTTTGTTTATGTTAAAAGATGATGTTCATACAAGAATGAAATGCATTTCATGTTTAGCTTATCATTCATACTGTACACTATGGTTTATCTTATTTCATTTGATGTTGCTCAAGTTCTCCATGTTTGATATTAGGAATTGTTTCGTTTGTTGTTATGATGCTATTAGTTCTGATAGTAATCAGGAGCAACAGTTGTAACGCTCTCCTGCGTGTTCGAGAAAAAAGAACAACAGTTGTAACCATTTTTCTCCGCTGAACTTTATTCTGGTCAAATTTAGTCACTTAACATTTTATTCATACTTGCACGTTAACTATGGACACCCTTCCTTTCTGTTTAGTACTGCTTCACTAATAGTCTTATTGAACTTGAACTAGATATGTGATAAATCATCTTTACTGATTTGTGTCGTTTCCCTGACTCCCTGCATTCACAGGTACTTGGGACAGACAGTCTGAATTCATACTTGAACAAGTACCGTATTGAGCTTGACCCACAGCTTGAAGCCCTCGTTGGAAGGTATATGAATTACAATTTTATATGATGCAATGCAAGACCTCTAGTTCTAATATGAATTACAATTTTGACATTTTTCTTCATATGCAGGCACAGCAGGAAACCTTGGTCAAAGTTTATTAATGCTGACAACCAACATCTAGTATCCCCAGAGGTATTTCTAGTGCCCCTTCTTCAGAGGTTATCGCAAATGAACCTACTGTTATTAAAGTATTAATGGTTTTCAACATGATTTCTTTTCTATGTTAGGCCATCGATTTCCTTGACAAGCTTCTTCGCTATGATCACCAGGATAGACTTACTGCACGTGAAGCTATGGTAAGTAACTTGTTCTGCACTTCCTCAGCTATGTACTATGCTGAATACATGAACACCCCTTTGGTTTCCTTTTTCTATGCAAAATATGCCTTCTACTAGTGTACAACATCATGATATTTTTTTGCGGTTGTTCTTGGGCATTATTGGTCTTTGACCTTTGATTTGGTGTACCATTGCCATGCACTTATATAACATTGGATGATTGCAGGCACACCCATACTTTCTCCAAGTGAGGGCTGCGGAGAACAGTAGGCCTCGTGCACAATAGACAAAAGAGCGGGACTATTGCTGACTGTCGATTAGCAGCAGTCATGGAGCTGCACCGTATTAGTGACTTAGTCCAGTCACTTGTATTGGGAGTTTGAGACTCGGTAATGGTTGAATCACCTGGCAAAGAATTCTGGGAGAGCATTTAGCATGTGTGCTTGAGGCTCGGTAATGGTTGAATCACCTGGCAAGAGGATTCTGGGAGAGCATGTAACAGCTCATGTGTGCTTAACCGCAAACGTGGATTGTGATTTACTCGTGTTGTTTGTATCTTTGTTTCTGACGATTGATTGCAACACATTATTCATGTAACGCGTTGAGTATAAATGTTTTTTTTTAAAAAAATTGCGAGTTGGTCCGTCGTAAGACCCTGTAATGATCAAATAGCTGTACCTTAATGGGTTTATGCACCTTGACCTCGCCCGTCATTGCTGAACCATTTTAAATGAAATGCTATTCATGCTAACTAAACTTCCTCTTTAGAATTATGTTATGACAAATAGGCGTTCTGATGAACAAATTCGATTCTTTTCCTCTAAACTGACCAAGTTACCTTCACAGTTTCTAGCGAAGTATTCCAGAGCTAACCTATTCCAGAAGTTCAAACATCATTTAGCCTAGTAAATCCGAAGAAAATTACACTTGCTCTCACCTATAAATCAGAGTTTACAGGTCGATCCTGGCTTATAAATGATAAATGGGGGTCTACACTCTAAAAAATATGGGCCAATCCTGTATATCAGATGCATACAAATATACTTGAGCCCCCAATACTTTTCATGTTAGATGCATACAAATATACAGTAGGAGCTCATTGAAGATCAAGCATAGAACTATATCTACTACGTATAAACAAGGTGCACCATGGAAAAAGGAAACTAAAATAATGGCACAACTGTTCAATAAAATCTGGCTTGAACCAATAACTCGTATCACAGGAGACACTGGAAATTAGTGAAGAGTGACATATTGACTGAACACAGGCAGCAAATCCACACAAGATTAATATCGTTGCACAAGAGGTTGATACAGCATTACATGTTTAGATGAGGCACACAACCAAAGAAGCAGCAGCAGCAGCAGCTGACCAAAGTTTAGACCCATACATAGGGCAACCAGTCATTGCATACAAGACGATACTAGTGGGATTATGGCAGCTTCTCTTTTTCTCTTCTCATTGAGCAGAGAGATGCCACCCCCATTATTTCTTGAGGTGAGGGAAGCACGTGGTGAGGTCGCTCTTCGGATGCTTCGCCTCAGCATGCTCTTTGCACTTGGTCTCGGAGGTGGTGCAGATGAAAGTCTGCATGCATACCTTGCACTGCATTGAGATGGAACATTGTTGAGTACACCAGATTAAAAAAAGATTACCACAAAATCGTATAACGTGATGACTACATCAGAAATTTACCAAGAGAAGGCACTAGATATCAATACGACTACAGATTCTAGAAACAATGCTAGGAGCACAAATTCATGCTTTACAGGGCGGGGCATCTCAACCAGTTAAGCCATCGGCAAACTTCAGCTTAATACATAACTAGTGGACTGATGATAGATACTTAACAATCAGTTCATTAATTTGTTGAGGATGCATCAGTTTGTCAAAAGCACAGAACTTCCCGCATATATATTCTAACGATTACACAACAGGATAATACCTCACAAGGATTGTCGATGCTATTGCTACCTGAAGATTCAGATAAATCATCACACTGACGTATACAGAACCAGAAGAGTACATATGGATCTCAACTAACAAAACCTGGAATTAGATCCAGGCAAGAATAAAGCTAACATAGCGACAAGTTCAAGTATTGCTATATCTTTAAATCAACCCAGGCATATATGAGCTACCATGTGGCCATGTGTGGTTAACTGTCTTTTTTACACCATAAGACTTGCCTAGAGTTGACACTAGATGTAGCGTAGTGGCACAAAAATACAGGATTACAACTTACTAACAATCCTCCTTGGCACAACCTGTCTATGTAATTGCAACGCAAATAAGTTGTGTGCACCGAGGGCTAGACTTACTTATGAATCATTAACAAGAAGCCTATCTTGTGAAAAAGAACGAATTGTTCTACATCAGCACTTCTTTTTATTTTCTTTACAACAGCTCAAATTTAACAGAATTTTGAGAATATACGCTGTCGATATATGTCTGAACAGAGCCGAAGGAATTGAATCCGATTGATTTCCTGCGTGTCTACACGCGCCTAATCAAGAAATTCTCCCTAAATCCCACCATAAATCGTGGTCCCAAAACACAAGCAATTGGGAAAGAAGAGGAGGAATAATAGAATAGGGTTAGGTGTACAGATGGGGGGTGGGGCGAATCGGGAGGGGGAGATGGATCGGGTGCTCACCTGGATGTTCATGGCCTTCTTGTTGGCCTCAAGCTGGCTCCCTGCGAAAATCAAATCAACAAGAACACACGAGGATGATGAGATCAAGCAGCAAGAAGCACATGAACAAGGACCAAATCAAGGCCAAATCGAGGCGCGATTGGGAGAAGAGGGGTTAGGTTAGTATACCCTTGGCGCCCTTGTTCTTCTCCATGTTCCTCTCCCTCGCCATCTTCGACTTCTGCCCATTGCCGCCGCCCATCTTGACCTCGCCTCCTCCTCTCCCCTTCCTTCGCCGCAACTAGAGAAGAAAAGAAAAGGAGTTTGTTTTTTTTTCCTCTTTTTTCTCGTGCGCGTTGGAAGTGAAGGGAAGCGAAGGCAAAGGCACGGAATCATCGGGTTTAATAGGGAAGAAGAGGTCGGCGACCGTGTGGGGCCCACGCGGGCTCATCTGGGCCGTCCGTTTGGGCTCACGGGAGAGCCGGTCCGATCCAGCCAACCGTCTACTGTACGAGTAATCATGGGCGTGGCTAACCTAACCTTTGCTTTGTTGACTGCCAAATTGGTCATAAACCAACTACTAATACCAAAAATAAAATAAAATGTACCCAATCTCATGATTATTACCAGATAAAAACCATCATCATATTTTATGAAAAGGTAATACTTATCTATGAACTACGTCTCATGGGCTTACGAGAGAGCCTCTACAACCAACCCTCTGTTACGAGTAATGGGAGTGGTCTTTTGTTTGTTGTCGATGGATTTGTCATATTAATCATAAACCATTCAACATAAAAATAAAAATAAGAAAATAAATAGTGCGTCCATCTCATGATTATTAGTCCTACTACCAAGTAAAAAAAATCATCCAACAATGTCAGGTAAAAATTGGTGAGCTAATTGAATCTACTCCTAAAAGTTATTATATGGCTTGGTATAGGATATGTTGATTATATATAGGGTATTTATAGGTACAACTTCTTTAGCATTTATGGTACCCACAATCTTATCATAGGACGGAGTACTAAAAATGTAAAAATGCATTTGATTAGGCCGTGTTTCTTTTCATGGCTCCAAACTACGTCTCGCTCATTTTTCGTTAACATGTTTTTTAGCTGTTAAACGTGTGTTTTGTGAAAAAAAATTATGAATAAGTTTTTTAAAAACTCAAATAATCTATTTTCTAATTTTTATAATAATTAATACTCGATTAATCATGTGTTAATAAGCCTGTTTTATGTGCCGCTAATTTGCTTATCTATACTGTTCAAATGTTCACTACCCCACCAGCTTCCACTCCCTAAGGCCCTGTTTGGATGAGACTAAAACTTTTTAAGTCACTGTCACATCGGATATACGGATAATAATTTGAAGTATTAAATGTAGACTAAAAATAAAACCCATTTCATAACCCTGGACTAATTCGCGAGACGAATCTATTGAGCCTAATTAATCCATGATTAGCCTATGTGATGTTACAGTAAACATGTGCTAATTATGGATTAATTAGGCTTAATAGGTTCATCTCGTGAATTAGCCTCTAGCTGTGTAATTAGTTTTGTAATTAGCCTATGTTTAATACTCCAAATTAATGTCCGTATATCCGATGTGACGTGGACTTAAAAAAATAAGTACCTCTCCCAAACACCCTCTAAGTATAATACAGAGGAAAGCATTTAACCTAGGATTGACAGTGTAGAGTAGCACTATCCTTCCTTCTTCTTTTATTCTCACTGACACGTGGGACCCACGTCAGGAAAACCGTTGAAACAATCCACGTTCTGTTACCGTGGCAGTGGATGAGAGGCCGGCAGCGGAGGAAAAATGTCAACGCGAAGAGTGTGATGGATTGCCCCCCATCTTTGACCAGCTAGCTAAGCTAGTGGAGAGTAATTAATAGGATTATCGAATCTTAGCACTAGCTACAGCCTACAGAACGATCGAGGCGTCTTTGATTTCTTTTCCAAAAGAAGACAGAAAAAGAAGAGAAGAAGCTCTGCCTCTGGTACAAGTGGACTCAAGTAGTGAACAGAGACGATCTAGCTAGAGCCCAACTCGTGGCTGGAGATTGACGACGGCGCGCTCGGAAGGGCCCACCCAGCCGCCAAGTGGGCCCCACCGCCCATGCGATTTTATTACCCAAGTAGAAAGCACCGTGCTGTGATCTGCATAACACTTCTCTCTTTTAATATAAATACATTATGTAACATTACGAATTTAAATTTAAATTGATTGTCTATATTCATAGTCTTAAAATATGTCACATCCTATCTTATATGCCGTTTATATTATGATGGAGGAAGTATTAACTAATTTTCAGCATCATCTTTTTCTTTTTTTAAAAAAAAGACACGGTGCAAACGTAACGCTCATAACACGCATCCAAAGATTGAGCCAGTGTCTTTATATGCACAACATTTGTTTTTTTTCCTAATTACTTAGTATAATCAGCAATTTACTTCCTGAAGTCCTCTGTTTTCAGAAACGTTCGATATACGAATTTCTTATAATATACTGTTTTAAATCATATACTTTTTTAACTTTATATGTAATTTTTTGTCCGTATTTTCCAATAATTATCATAAATTATATATTAACATATTCGGCCATTCAGCGTAAATGAACACACCAAGTAGAGTATGGCCAGGGATTAGCAGCGGATCAAGCTAGTATAGTTGATCAATTAGCCAGCTAAGGAGCAAAACGATCCTTGCTTTTTGCCAGATTTATATCTGTAATCAGCATGTTTACGTGTGCTAATTAGCGGTAGCGTAGCAGCGGCCCAGCTGATTAATTACAGTAGCTCGCAGCGAGTGCACCGACGCCGTTGACGTTGACGAGATCATTAGTACTCGACCAGCGTGGCTGTTGGTAAATTAGTTAGTCTTGAGAGAAGAAGCTTCTCGATCCTGTCTCTTAGGCTAGCAGCTAGCTGTACCCCATCAACAACTTTTTGTCAAAGCCATCTTTAATTTGCTTGTCCAAAGGACTTGTTACCAGTTGTCACTTGCCACCGAAATTGAAATTGGCAACATTCGTTGCGTTACATGTAAGCTGGAGTAATTGACACGTCTACTAGAAAACCTGTAGAAACAAAATATATATGTCTCCTAACTGACATGCATTTAGTAATCAACCTGGTTTTCAGCCTCGTTGTTTCATTTATTTACGTACTTATTTGAATTATTTATTAAAAAAATTTATGAATAAAACTTATATATATATATATATATATATATATATATATATATATTTATATATATATATTCTCAGCGACTCAAAACAAATATTGTAAAACAAACTATGATAAAAAAAATCAAAAATTTAAATTCAAATTCAAATTCTAAAATTTAAATTTTAGCTTATAAGTATAAGCATAAGTCATTCAATGAGGCCCTCTATCATCTTTATGCCCAGCGGGCCTCCAGGCCATACAAACTAGGGTTAATTTGATCTATGCCATTACAAATATAGCATATTAGAAAAATGTCATTACAATTCGCGTTATCGGTTAGGTGCCACTGAAAATTTCTAAAATTGGAACCATGCCACTGTCGTCACTCTTTCCGTCATCCTCTCTCACGTCGCCATCCTCATCGTTGCCGAAGTCAGAGCTCCTATCCCCGTCGCCAGAGCGGAGGTCGGGGCGAGCGGGGTCAAACGTGAGGGTGAGGACCACGAGGTTGGGCTTTGTGCAGCTGCGTGCCTCTTGCTCCTGCTCTTGCTCGTCGTCATCCTCACCGTCGATGGCAGTGACAACATCGGTGGGTGCTCATGGCGAAGATGACGCCAGGGTGCTCGGTGTCGAGGACGAAGGCAGTGGCCGACACTTGGGGGCGGAAAAGGGAGACAAGGAGGCAGTTGGCGTTGGGGATGAAGGTGGCTAGATCCATTGCCCGCAGGGTCAGGGCGGTCGGATCTGGCCGCCGTGCGTCGCCATCATCCCTTGGCCTGTCGGATCTACCGTGGAGGAGGCGGCTTCCGACACACTGGAAGGAGGACAGAGGAGACGACGACCGACCCTTGAAGCAGAGGCCGGAGTTGGAGCTCGACCGTCCCAGATCTATCACCTCCGCGTGGGGACCTCGGGTTAGGTGGCTTCCGACGCACAGAGAGGAGGGTGGAGGAGACAATGATCGACCCTCGAAGCTGCTTCGCCTTCGGCGGTGACTCCTCGTTGATGGAGTTGCAGCTGCATCCTCTTCCTTTCCCGCTGACGGAGGCGTCGACGACTTTGCCCGCTCGCCCCGTCCTCCGCTCCAGCGCGTTCTTGGAGCTCACCGTCTTTGCCCTACAACTCCGCTCTGGCAGCGGTGGCAGTCTAGGATTCCGACGACGGGGATAGGAGTTCTGACTTCGGTGTGGGGAGGCGACGAGGAGGATGGCAACGTGAGAGAGGATGACGGAAAGAGTGACGGGAGTGGCATGATTCCAATTTTAAAAATTTTCAGTGGTACCTAGCTAATAACGCGAATTATAATGATATTTTTTTAATATGCTATATTTGTAATGGCATGTATCAAATTAACCCTACAAACTACTACTTGCAAAATTTCTGATTCTAATGGTAGTAAGGCTGTGTTCGACAGGGAGAGTTGGGAACTCTCCCTCCAAACACGCAAAACGAAATGGCTAATTAACACGTGATTAATTAAGTATTAGCTAATTTTTTTGAAAAATGAATTAATATGATTTTTTAAAATAACTTTTGTATAGAAACTTTTCGTAAAAAACATACTGTTTAGCAGTTTGAAAAGCGTGCGCGTGAAAGACGAGGGAGAGGAGTTAGGAATTCATACAGCCGAACTCATCTTTATACTACAAATACAATTAGAATCAGTTTAACGAGTCAATCAATGATGGGGGAAATTTGGTTTTCATTTCTTTTTCATTTGCTTTTTCGGCAGTA
Organism: Oryza officinalis; assembly: GCA_008326285.1. NCBI lineage: Eukaryota > Viridiplantae > Streptophyta > Magnoliopsida > Poales > Poaceae > Oryza > Oryza officinalis. The sequence goes on from BDMV01000007.1 coordinate 2,910,797, forward strand.
GTATTTTTTTCTAAATCGAGTAACGTGTTGCTTTTCGTGATTCTAATAATTTTAATTTTCCCAGATGCGTACGTACCTGATAGCAAGAATTACATGTAATATCTTTTTATTGAAAGTGTATGCACAAGATTTTTTTTTGTTTAACGAGTACATGATATTTTTCCACAATCGAGTAACAATTTTAACCATGGAAGCGTACGTTAGGTACGTACATGATACATCATCAATCCAGAAGAATAGATATATCGTTATATATGTAATATTTCTGTTTTTGCCCCCTGTCAAGATAGGGATAGATTTATTTCCTGTTTTTCTGAGATTATTTCCCCTTTTTCTCCACCCCGAGAAGTGAGGCGGCGGCAGCGCAATTGAGGGGAGGAGTGGCCGGCTAGGGTTTCCAAATAATTTGAGGCGAAAATACTAATTTACCCTTGCATGTCTTTTTTTTTACAATTATATCCATTCATGATTTTACTACTGTTAAATAAGATGGTAGTATCAAAAGATTTGAATCCTTAATTAAAACTAGATTCAACGGTTTAGATTGATTTTTACTACTTATAAAAAAACATCAGAGTGAGACTCATAAGCATAAGCATAAGCCAATCAACAAGTTTCTTTTTCTTCATACCCAGCAGGCCGCCAGGCCATACAAACTACTACTTGCAAAGCGAGAGAGTCGGTCGATCGACATGGAAGGTGCCATAGATGCTCTTGTTTGGAAGCTCGGCTATCTGGTATCTCAAGAGTACAAGCTGCTAAACAAGGTTCGAAATGACATTGTCTTCATGAAGAATGAGCTCTCAAGCATGTCGTCCTTCCTCCAAGACCTGAGCTATGGTACAGAATCTGCAGGCGCTCAAGTGACAAAAGAATGGGTAAATCAGGTGCACGAGCTGAGCTATGATACAGAAGATTGCATTGATGAGTTTATTTACCTTGTTGATCATCTCGGAGAGCAACCCAATGATGGTCCAAGAAGAGGAATCCAGATATTCATGCAAGGAATCGCGAACAAGCCAAAGATACTCAAGGCACGGCATGAGATATCTGATCGGATCAAACAATTCACAGCTCGTGTGAAGGAGACAAGCGAGCGTCGTGCAAGATACAGGCTTGATGAAGCAGCAGCGACTTCTTCTTCCCGGCTTGTCTCTGTTGAACCCCGGATGCCATGCCAAGCTTTATCACTATCAGAGCACTGCTGCTAACCTCGTGGGCATTGACAGGCCCAAGAATGAACTGATTAGCTGGTTGATGGATGCTGAAGTAGAGCTCAAGGTGATATCTGTACGTAGTTGGGTTTGCTGGAATTGGCAAGACTACTCTTGCCATGGAGGTATACTGCACTATCAAAGCATCATTTCAGTGCCACGCCTTCATTTCAGTTTCTCTGAGACCAGATCTGAAGAGTTTACTGAAAGATATGCTCCTGCAGCTACATGAAAAGGATTCATTGCTTGAAGATCTGAGCTTGGACCTGCTGCAAATGGCCACAAAAATAAGGGAGTATCTGCTCAATAAGAGGTAAGCACTAATATTCAGAGTTTTCATGTACGTGTCTCTGAAGGTACTCCTTTCTTTTCTCAGCTCAATAGGTGCATAACAGCACAAGCCTTTATTGATGTTGATTTACAGGTATTTTGCTGTTATTGATTCTGGATTTGGCACAGGAAGGAGATGCTGATAATATAAGAAATCCTGTTACAAATCTACAACAAATCAGCTGTATTCTTAGAAACCAAATCAAAAAATTCTTAGAAACAGCATGCATTGCTCCCAAGAAGCAGACAAACCAAAGATGTGAGAATGGCAAAAACAAATTCTGACTGAAGTACAACTTTCAGTTATCAATTATTATATAACTAAGTCTATGAAAAATAATTATGGTTAACGAAAGCAAAACTAAGAAGGATGAGTGGCTTTCTTGTATCCTAGTTTCATGCCAAATGTAAAAACGAAAAAGTTGAATCAAAACAAGTGAAAGTACATTGACGTAGCTGCTATTTGCTATGGTACCAGAAACAGAATGACTTTCAAAGGCGCCATATCCTATTTAGTTCAGACACAGTACATACTGTTTTGCTAATTACGTACAAGCTTGATTTTCAAAAACTAATGATGAGCATTATTACAGATTGCAATTGTCCATTTTAAATCATGATATAGCATAGTTATCTGTATCCCCCTAACTCTTCTAATCTACTCCTTCCTCAAAGAACATGATTGAGAAAAAAAAATGTCATAGTAGCCCACTCATAAGCAGATAGGAAGTGTATAACATTTAACTTCAGCTGAATATTAATTAACCCCAGTACTCATTGGGACTGGACATGGCGGCGATCTGGGACTGGATCCCGCCCGCTGCTGACCGGTGAAACGGAGGGAGTATAACTTTTTAATGAAAACTTCTATATAAATTTATTTTAAAAAATCACACCGTTTCCCAGTATAGATTGCGCTCCCATAATATTAAGCAGAGTAGCTAGCAGAAGCCAATAAATTGCATAAAAGAACGGGCCGTTGGTTTCCTGTGCCAAAGACATGGAGAATTCTAATTCACATATGTAATCACATGTAGGACAAACAGACAAACCGAGATATATATTTCGTGACATAACTGAAGCCACAATGATGACCCGGCACCATTGAAGCATGACTATTTTTTTCAAAGCATGTTATTTGATTCCTCATCTAATTAACCTTCTAATTAAATTTTCAACTCTCGTAAATTTTAGTCTGTCGTCGTATATCTGCCCGAACTCAGTCGATTTTTCTGTTCATCCGATCTTAGCTGAGATTCGTGCAGCTTCTACACCACATGTAAGTCCTTAACGCGTTCACACCGGCTAATTTGCTTTCCTCTTGGCAAGACGAAAGTCTGAACTGTCTTCGCACCATCTATACTTTTCTACCTCCTCAATGACAGTTCAGAATAAAAATAAACATCAAGTATTTCACGTAAAACGAGATAACATTAACATGATTAATTAAGTTTTAATTATTACAAACTTGAAAAATGGATTTATTTAATATTTTAGAATAACTTTCATATAAAAATTTTTTACACAAAACACACCGTTTAACAATTTGAAAAATATGCCACGATAATCTGAAACTTAATCCAACAACAGCATAAGCAGATTCGAAAGCAGCCAACGGCCTGGCCAGAAGTAAAATGTGTCACACTATTTGTTAGAGCAAGAAGAGAGGTGACAAAAGTGGTAGATAAAATAGAAAAATTACAGTGCACTTACACCATACTACTGTACTTACACTGGCCTTACCACATATACTTACACTGTAATTACATCATATTCATGCTATAACGTTACTAGTAGATTATTATTTCAAACTTTTAAATGACAAATAAATTTGGCAACATAGTGTGTAATTATAGTGTAAGTGTAGGTGATTTATAGTGTAAAAAAGATTTAACTATTTTTTGTATAAAATATGACGCCACAAATATAACTACTCCAAAAAAAATACATAAATTAGTTTTTTTTAACTGATCTAGCTATCTAGGGAGTACTATTTTTTTTAAAAAAGGATTCCTAGTAACCTCGCCCTACATATTTGACATAAGGCGATAAACATCTTTGATGTACACAATATTTTTTTCCCCAGCCAGATCACAAGAAACCAATCAACAACATATATCATGCATTAACAATTCACATGCTTATTTTGAAAAAAAAATGCAATAGAAATCTCAACCCTCCAAGATTAATTCAGTTTGAGAGCGAAGTGAGCGTATCCCATCAATTGGTCAGGTTTATTGTGGTGGAATTTACCCATCTGGGCTTTAGTCCTAAACTTGGCATGATATTCGTATTTACTATTAATTAATTATTCTTTCAGTACTAGATGATATACCCATCGACAACAAGACGTCTGTGATGACTTCGTTGATCTCAACATATGCCGATCATTTTTATTGTGTTTTTTAATAAAAAAAATATAGTTTGAGAGGTATAGAGGTAGTCAAGCTAGAATTTTATTTGAAAATAACCTCGTTTTCTTCAATTTTATAAGAATAAACCATCAAGATATTTTTTTCTTGAAAAAAATAATCTCGTGCGTCCTACGTGAGCGACTCCACCACATGCTGCCCAATAGGAGGGTGACACCAGTCAAGAAATGAAAATAGAAGGGCAAACAGTTACATTTATGGTATTCCCTCGATAAGCATATTTTATTTTCTGGTTTCTTAAATTAATGAGATGCTCATGTATTCAAGACTTAAAACAAAGAGATTTTCTTATTATTTTGTGGTAATTTGACCGAATCAAAATTGCTTTGTTCAAATACACCTTCCATCCCAAATATAACAAAATATATTTGTTTGGTAGTAGTAGGAGTAGGAGTATACAAGGGTGTGCTCGGGGGGAGGGGTTGAGAACCCCTCCTCTCCGCCACGCAATACGAAGCATGTATTATTGCATGTTTAATTAAGTATTAATTATTTTTTAAAAATAAATTAATATAATTTTTAAAATAACTTTTATATAGAAAATTTTTGAAAAAAATATATACCATTTAGCAGTTTGAAAAACGTGTATGTGAAAAACGAGAGAGATAAATTAGAAAAGTCAGGGAAAAAACACATCCTAGATGGTTTGGGTGGGGAAAAATTTTGCGTGGTACTATAAGTGAGCATGTAAAAATAGTTGTACTATTGTACTCTAGCGCACATCCAAAACGGCAAGAAGAGTCGAAAAGGAAAAAGAAACTAGTATATGGCCTATGGCTACAGCTACACGAACAGAAGACGACAGGACAGCACGTCATGGTAAAAGAGCTAAGAGCGGAGAGATGGACGGGATATGGAGGAGTATTTTATATTTAATAATTAACTAGCAAAATGTTCGTAGGTTACAACGATAATATTAATATGTAAACATTTATTAGAATTTAATTTTTGTGATCTAAACCCTTTAATAAAACATTATCAAACATACCAAGGTCTTCTGCAACTCTCGGCTGTGTTTTTTTACTCAATGTTTTCAACTTTATCCAACTCGTTTTTCACATGCACACTTCCCAAACTATTAAACGATGTGTTTATTGAAAAAAAGTTCTTTAGGAAAATTGTTTTAAAAAATCATATTAATTTGATTTTTTGAAAATAACTAATATTTAATTAATCATGTGCTAATAAGTTGCTTCATTTTATATGTGCGAGAGATGAGTTCCTAACTAATTGAGAAAAACACAACCTATATAGTCTCTGTTTTGAGCCACCAAAATCATCATCCTCATCCATTACCCCCTCCTCCACCTGTACAATCAACTGAAGATCATTTTCTTCTATTGCAGCAAGGAGCCATCAAGACCACCATGGTCAATCTACAAGTTTAATAGTATAGTTAACTATTGACTATTAACTCATGTTAAAGCTAACATGTATAATAGATTAATTATAAGGTTGGCTTTATTTTTTCTCTTCTTTCTCTTTCTCTTACTATGAATTTAATGTAAATGTCTTAGAACAAGTGTATAGCTGGCTCTTGCATTACAGCCAATACTCCTCAATTTTCTTTATCCTTTTCTTCTACATAAGCTTATAGTTGGTTTATGGCTTACTATTATCCTTGTTCTAAAACTCTTCATGATGATTCCTTGTGACAAGAGCTCCTCCTAGCTGCAAGGAGAATTTCCCGTAAGGTTCCACCTTGTCTCTGTGGCTTTGAGTTGCCATGGTGCTCATGCATGTTCCATTGTCGTCCTCGTGACCAGCATGGCCTGCATCTCCTCTCACTCCAATAACCATAAAAACAGAACCCCTATGTCTGGGAACACATGACACTCCCTCGTCTCATCCGTCTTTACATTGGGAGTCATCAGTTACATGTCTGAGGTCGTCGTAGTTGCAGATCTGGAATTGGCGTTCCAACCAATATGGATATCCCCTCCAAAAACCTCCAAAAACAGATGACATCATTGAGTTAGAAACTCTCGGGAATGTGTTTTCATCAAGTCATTCTCATTGAATTGATCTCATCGATATTTATTTTGATGAGCAGCGACAACAGAAATTTGAATGAAATTGTTGTGTTCGGAGTCATGCAGCTGCACATAGGAAAGAAATTGTGGGACAAGGACATATATATGTACCGTCATAATCTAAATTGAGAACAGAATGAACTAATCAAACTGAAGAGTGGGCCTGATAGTTGTACATGGCAGAATCGAACTTCATTGAGACAAATAAAAGTTTGGTAGAAAACCAACTAAAAACTAACTCAAACAAGAATGACGTACCAAAATTTCAACAAAAATATCTTGAATTTTTTAATAGTAGATATGTACCTCTACAGTATAAACTTTGACACCCGCATATGGCAGCGCATATGGCAGGAGGACGCCAGTCTTATGCCATAAGCACATGCTATCATCTAATTGCCGCTTTGATTTCAATTTGTTTGCAATTGGTGTCCCGATTGCATCACTAGCTAGAGTTTAAAATAAAATTAAACCCCGATATATTTTGATGAGCCATTAAGACAAAAATAAAAATAAAAACAAAACACTGTAGAAGGCTATGTTACTGTTCAAATGTACTACGGCCACTATCCCAAAATAAGTTTATTTTTCACTCATCCCACACATACCAATACAAACATCAAAAGACTAAAATACACATGCTTTATCCAATCTCAATACAATTATTTTTCACTTTGTTTACTCTCAATATAATTATTCTCTATTTTTCACAAACTCTATTGAAATGATTACTTAAAATAATTATTTTAAAATAAATATGATGAGTCAAAAATAAGTTTAATATTGGGCAGAGAAAGTAATCATCATGAGAGGAGCAACTGTAGGAAGAAAGGTCTATGATTGTTTTTATCTATATATAAGCTTGACATTGATTTAATTTTAGCACTTACCAAAATAAAAAGAAAGTCTATCCAAACACGTGGGACTCGTTGCAATTTTCCTTTCCCCGTTGAATTGATTTGCATGACGATGGGCTCGCGCTTGTCTGCTGACGGGACCGATCTGGATTTTTGGAAGTGGGTCACTTGTGTGAACGCATTTCTCTCCAGCTAGTATAGATCCATCCATCCATCCATCTGGTTAGGGAGTACTTCTCATTATCTCTCTTCTCTGACATTAAAAAGCAATGCCAATACCCTCCTTTTTCCCCTCTTTTTTTTTTTGGTGAACACTTACTAGTTCCTACGTTGTGAAATATTCTCTGTCACCCCCAGTTTTGTTTAAAGCAAATGCAATTGCTACATCCAATCCAACGCACCTAATACTTCCTCTCTTCCCATTTACTTGTCACAGATAGTGGTGCAACTTTGACGACTAATAAATTTTATAATGTTCAAATTACGATGAACCAAAGCTTACTGCTTAGTATGTTTAGGATGCAATACACATTTTAATAATGTGGATGTCATCTTTTTAAGTATTTATAATCCTTTTCGCAAAAGGACTAGTGGTCATAGTTTAAATTTAAATTAGACTAGTATCTTGTGACAAGTACTCCCGAACATAGGGATCATCCATGAGACAGTTATAATTGAGATAATTCAAGCTAGGAATGTAGAACGAACGCACACACACACATCACACGGCACGGCAGATCAGGTATAGCTACGCATTTGTAGCGTGATTTTATTTCTCCCCCTCCTTGTGTGTCTTAGTGTCAAGTTTTAAGTTTTATTTTAGTTTCTTACAAAGAAAATTGGTATGGTTGCCCATTTACTTAGTTTAATGGGTTAGAAAATTTGTAAGACTTACCATTTACTTAATTTAATGGGTGGTCTTCATCATCAGTTTTAGGTTCGAGTTTAGTGGATGAATGAAGCATTAGGTGGATATCCATGTTTGGTTTAGAATAATGCTATCACATAGTAGGACCGAAATGTAAAATAATGCTGTTGCAGCGTATTTATATTGGCCTCATGCCCGTTGCCCTAATTGGGCCAAAATTCAGCTCCCCGACCGCTCGAAACAACTGGGCCAAAATTTATTGGGCTTCAGCTCGCCCAAACAGCAAGACTAGTTAGTACTAGTAGTAAGTGGGAGAGAGAGAGAGAGAGCGAGCGAGCGAGCTCGAGGGAGACAGAGATGGCGGCGACATGATTGCTAGGGTTTGGCCTCCACCGCCTCGCTTCGGCGTCGCCTTACTTCCTCGCCCCGGGCGCCCGCGTCTTTGTCAACGACGGCTGCGCCCTCTCCACCCGGTGTGCCGCCGCCTCCCTCCCCTACATCTCGTGACGTGGTTCAAGCTCCGGCTTACTGCACGGGCCTAGCACCAACTTCCCCTACGCTGGCCACCCATCCTTGCCTGATGGCGCCTTAGCTTGCGAGGTGAGACGGCTACCTTCCCTTCCCGCAGCTCATGCAGATCGGTAGTTGTGTTTGGGTTTTTGGTGGTGGGGACAGGGAGATTGAACCCAGTTGCAATTAGGGTGGGGAGCAACCCATGCAGATCGTTAGGTCTCGAAATTGGTAGTTGTGTTAGGGTTTTTGGGGTGGGGATGGGGAGATTGAAACCAGTTTGCAGTTAGGGTTGGGGGAGGTAGGGATCTCTTCGGTTAATCCCTCCCATAAAGGGATCAATCGAATGGGATTTAGGTTTTGTCATAATTCCGCATACTACAAACTGAAAGTGAGTTTTGTCATAGTTTGTTGTTCTTATTTTTAAGTTCAATTCTTAGGATTAGCTCAAGTTACTTTATTGGGCTTCTTCAAAGTGAGTTGCTGCTTTGGAGACAACCGAGGGTGTAGAAAATTTGCATAATATTGAAGGTGAAGCAGCATTTTAAAGTTGAGTAGGACTGAATCAGCTAATTCAAATAGACAACCAAGGTGAAATCCTGGGCAAGTAAAACTTGAGTAGTATTAATTAGGTTTACACTGCTTCAGAAGGAATTGAATAGTACTAATTAGGTTGAGCACTACTAATTACTCCCTCCGTCCCAATAGAGTTGTCATTCTAGGTTGGTTAGTGTAGATTAAGGTTTAAGAACATAAGACTACAGTGCCCTTTATTGAATGGTGCATAGTTGGAAGTGGGAGGGTGGTTGAGGATAGAATGGGGAGAAATTTGAATGTGGGGTGATTGATGGGACTTGTTGTACTATAAAGTGACAACTATGTTGTGCCAAATTGAATACTAGAGAGACGAACTATTTTGGGTCGAAGTGAGTAGGTAACACTGAGGAAATCGAGTATAAAGGGGAATTCTTCCCAGATCTTCGGGGGAAGCGGGATTTCTGTGATGCTGTGATACTACTACTACACTACATTACGGGAGGGAGAGGGTAGGCAGCAGTGGCTGAGGGTTTAGGATTTTTTTCTTTCAGTTTTAATTTATGTTTTTTTAACTGTCTGTAATCCAATTTGCAGGCAATCATGAAAGATATTATTCTAACTGAGGTCGCCCTTCATTGCGGGATGGTGCACTCTTCTCATATGAAGAGTGTTCTCTTGAACTCACTGACTGCAGATCCAAAAGCCATGAACAACTTTGCTGTTGAGTTTGGAGCCGCTGCTCGTAAAGCGGAAGAGGAACTGGGTGTGACTGTGCAGACGCTGAAGGTTCCACTAAGGGAGTATCTTCGGAAAAGCCCCAAGAGCGAGGCAGGGATTGAAGAGGTGCTTGACAGCAAGTAGCTTAAGTTCTTCCCCGGGTTTATCCAGTACAATCAGTCTCTCAGGGCCTTCCTCTCCAAGGTTGACTCTGAGTACCCTTTCGCGCTCATGTGCTTCTTCGCATTCATATCCAGTACAATTCGGTCCTGTTTTATATTAGTTAATGTAAAATGATGTTAATTTGCTGCTTCTCTAGTTTGATATCGGTTTATCTAATGGTGCTCTCCAGTTTGTCACATACACACACTGCCATTGCTTGTTGGTAAGATGATTGGTATGATCAAGGTCAGGACACTATGGGGATAAGTGTCTAGACTATGATAGTAGTGAAGGGTTGTACGTATTTGATTGCTGATACTGATGATGCGCAGAGGTTTTTAATTAGGAAGGTTTTGTCTCGGCTCCTTTTGTTTTGTGATGTAGTAATTTGCTTATGTCCTTTGGCCAATTTTCTTATCTTCTTGGATGAATTTTGTTCATGTTATCTTTAATCTTTCTTGTAGCATATTCTTCATGTATGGTGATGCCGAATATGCAAACTATGTTGCATGGATTGCTTGGTTTAATGTGTAGTTGTGATGTTAAGTTTCTACTACTAGTCTAGTACTAGATTTTCATACTTATTGGATGGATATATGTATGTATGCTGCAGGAATTAATTGCCTGATGTTGATTCTGTCAGTATATCTATAAAATTGCTTGCTTGATGCTAATATGCTAATATGTATGGAGGCATTCCATCTTAGTTATGTGTGGATCAAACATGTTGTATGTTTTCAACTAATCTATATCTCATGTGAACATGCTGATATTTAGTTGGCTTGTGTTGTCGAACGATAGACTTCTGTCAGTGAGTGAAATAGGGAAATAGTAGTTGTATATTCATTTATCAAAAAATCTGATCCCCTAGGAAGCATTCCTTGGGGGCTATTTATAGACTTACAACCATAGCTTTCAACCCTAGGGTTCAACTTGTGTGGGCTTTTATCTTTTTGTCCCTTTGATGGGGATGTTTACAGAGATATTTTTTCTTTTGCTCGCTTAACTGGCCCACTGGTTTTGATGTATTACCAAACGTTTGGTAGCTTGACTAACAATAATCTGTAAAATGCTTGTAACATTTACTTAGCATTGCTCAATGCCCTTTGCTACTAGACAATCCAATAGAGAGATGCAAACATGGCATTCAAAGAAACATGTACTACTATATGGAATGCAATTAATATGTGATTCTTGCATCATAGAGGAGGGAACCGTTTCTGATGAATGAGTTTGTAGAAAATCTTAGAACACATCACAGAGGAGGGAACTGTTTTTGATGCATGAGTTTGTAGAAAATTTTAGAACACACGTTAAAGTCATCCAAGGCTTTATGGAAAAAATATCTCAATTTTTAAAATGCCTAGATACTTCTTTCGGGACATTTTCAAGACTGCCTTGGTTGTTTCTTCCCAGAAGTTCTCCAAGAACACTTTCACTAGGTATGCCATTTCACACAGACACCAAAAATTGCATGATATTATTAGAGTTAGGATGCATCAAGTATCAACCACTATCAACACATGAATTTTTTATCACTCACATGCAGCAATCCACATTAACATGTACAAGAGTTAATTTATGAAAGAAATGTTCCACACATAATCCTTGATAAGAAACTGCATGAAAACTTATCTAAGGGAAAAGGAGTACAATCCATCCAATTTTTCGTTCAATCTTTCTAGATTGATTTTGGGTACTTGATTTTCTATATCAAGATTTTGGATTGAGTCAGTGAAATTCTCCCCCTGAATTTTGCATTTTCTCTAAGTCTCATTATTTCGGTTCCTTGAACACATCTATTCAAAAGAAAATGTCGATAATTAATTAGTGGACAAATCTGCAAGATTTCCACATAACTTAGTTTGTTACTTTTATGCAATTCATGTGCATAGGAGAACTTGGGGTTCATATGCTTAGTGAGTTTGCTTCTCATGTAACTCATTTGCATATGTGCGATATATGCTGCTTTAATTTCATAAATGATGAGGGTTGAGATAGTTTTCAAACCACGATTGCTGGAGCGGGGTAACCATCTCTCAAAGCCATACCGAGGCTCTGTATAGTTTAATGATGCTAGTTCGGTTTAGTGCAATTAGCCAAGTATACGAATGCTACTATCACACACTTGTGCAACCGCCGCCTCCGCCATCATAGCCTCCATGTGCAGCCGCCGCCTCCGAGCACAGCCACAACGGTCGTCGTCGATGCTACAAGTCGCAGTTGCCGCCATCTATCAAGGAGAGGAGAGGGACTGAGGGAAAGAGAGAGACGGAGATATGAAGAGAGTTAGGTTAACAGGAGAGGTATATGGGCCTTAGCCTGTAGCCAATTTTAGCTCACTATAAAGGTTTAGCTGCTGCTAACTCAAGGTCAATTTAGCGGCTATCTCCCACTAAGACCAGCTATTAGCGTCATAGATTTTGTAGCGGCAAAAATGGCATATCTTAGCTGTTGCTTTTTCTAGCAGCTATCTCTGGCTATAGCGACGGCTATAGCTGGAGATTTGAATCCTTGGCCACACTTGAGCTATAGCTTCGACACATGGGATGATACATCATGGTGTCCTATAGTTAATACGGATTTGCTAAATTTGTGGCGCCGTATTTTGTTGCTAATCACAGTCAGATTTTAGGCCATTGATATTCCGTTGAGATTTGTGTAGTATGTGCGTAACCAGCTACCTTTAGCCAAGCTACGTATGGTGATTAACTGTCCATAGGAATCACTTACTTAATTAGTAGAATTCGGTTTCTTCTCATCCAGCTTGCATCCTTTTGCTTTTTTCCCAATGTAAGATTTAAATTTGCAATATGATTTGTAGTGCTTACAATGTAAATACACTAAAATTACATATGTAATTTTAAGACTTACATTATTAAAATTACATATGTAATTTTAAAACTTAAAATGTAAATACATATTGACTATTTTCTCATGAAAAATATGGCGTCATATATATAGGTAGTCCCCTTAGACGGATTATGTTTTGACAAAGATTACACAATCAATAGGCCAAAGTTAAAACTATTTTTTCTCGGGTATTTTAGAGATACATAAGATTCCTATATTAAACATATTGGTGCATAGTTAAGCTGGTGATGGGGAGCTACGGCTACGCAGCTGCGGTGTTGACATCTTCTGCTAGCTTTCTGGAAGCTGTACTCCCTCGAAAAGGGACCTCTCGTATGCGGAGTTGGCATAGCTTCCTCCAAGTTTGGAGCTGAAGTAGGTGACGACGTCGGTTTCGTCTCGTTTGGTGAGAGTCTCGCCGGGTTTGTGAGCAAAAATAGGATGCGATGTGTTCGAATCCGACCTGGAGTAGACTGTATTAGGCTTACGTCCACCCCGACATCAACAAGACTAGTTGATTCAACATACAAACATATGACGATGGACAACCTTCAACAAATTATCACTACTACACAAACACAAATTGATGTTGGTTGAGAACCCCGCATAGATACATGTTTTCCCAACCGACACTCAACAGACGACACTGATGAGATAAATCAAAGATGCCGGTTTTAGAACCGACACCTTTGAGATCTCAAGAATAAAAAAAACGAATCGAGACGATGCATCAAGCATCGAGCAGCTCCCAATCACCCATGAGGTCCTTATCCAATAACACAATCACAGAATCAAAAACACAACAAACACCCATGAACAAAATCAACGAAAAGCAGTCATTGCTGGATCTGTCAGCCGTCGCCGATGTCATAGCCAGCAAAGCTGCCCGTAGCGGCGGAGAGGGGATGGGAAGGGGTTGTAGCTCCAAAGAGGGGAGGAGAGGACAGGACAGGAGAGGAGAGGGAGGTGCCGGAGCCGGAGGGGCGGTGCCGGAGAAGAGGTGGGAGGGGAGGCGCCAGAGTGAAGGGCGAGAGAGAGGGAGGTGAAGGGGCGGGCGATTGGAGGGGAAGAGTGAGAGAGAGGGTGAAGGGCGAGAGAGGGGAGGGGATAAGGATGGGCAAGTGGATATGCTAAAAAGGGGAGGCTAAAAAAATCCTGACTCGGCTCAGTTTTTTTGTTGCCGGTTGTTTAAAAAATTGGCACCTATAATATATTACAGATGTTGCTTTTTTCATTAACTGGTAACTATAATACATTGCAGGTGTTGGTTCTTTTTTTAAAAACCGGTACCAATAGTATTGGTGTCAGTTTTTCTCTAGAACCGAAACTTATAATTGCTTAAAGATGTCGGTTCTATATTTTTCTATCTCACGGACTCTAGAACCGACACTTATAATTGCCTAAAGGTACCAGTTTTGTATTTATCAATCCCACGGAGGTGGAAAAGCGTCAATAGGTGTCGATTTTAAATGAACCGGTACCTATGAGTCATCCTTATTAGGGATTCTGTAGTAGTGTATCAATAAAATCTAGGTTTTTTTAAAAAAAATGCAAGAGTTGATACGAGCACAAGCGCTTGTGAAATCCGCCGCGTTCCAACGTGCGGGGTGATGTGGATAATACGGGGAGACGGACACCCACCCCAAATCATAGATATATAGATATTTACATGACACGACTAAACAGGGCATGTGTATTAATTAGTCTTAACCAACTACTATTCTAATAAATGACAAAAATAGTACGCATCTCTCGAGTATGCAAACGTGTATCAATAAGGAAATAATTCCTAATAGTTAAGCTTCGAATAAAATTTTCTTTAAATTGCTTATGTGATGTACAATCCGATTATACTATAATATATAATATTTGTTGTAACTAAATCTTTTATAACAAATCTTACATGATTATATTATTTTGATGAAAAACATATATGTTGTAAATTACTTTTATATTTAATTAAATTATCTCTCTTAGACATTCATAATGTTGTGAATTTTTTAATTTTATTGTTGTTTTTAGTTAGCTCTTTAATTAACTAAAAAGTGAACATGCTCTAATAGGCAGGGGGATTTCGGGCTTAGAGGGATGCCCGTGAGCGGCGGACAAGGATGGCAACGACGATGCCTTCATAGCTGCAGGGCGGGAATTTGACAATGAGCAAGGTTGGCAATGGGAGTAACACCAACGAGAGGTATGAGGAGACAAAGGCTTGGCGTTATTGGACTTGGAGAAGAAGAACATTGGAGGGAGGATAAGAAGGAAGAGCGAGGGATGGTGAGGAGACCGATCGGGTAGGTCCAGTCAGCTCTGTTTATGGCTTTAGGCACCGACGGGGCTGGGGTACAACGTGTGACGTAAGTGAGCGATGAGAGGAGGAGAGAAGAGATAAAGAGGGAGGGTACTGTAGCTGCATGAATTCTGGAGCAGATCTGAGCCAATCCAAAATCTGACTGAAACTCTTTTTGTTTTCAGGCAACGGAGGAATTAGACAGCCCCAACACTCGGGTTATCAGTCCAAATGAAAACTAAACACACAATAACAGAGGCAACCAACTAAGCTAATCTCCAATGCCATTTGAATAGTTAATGAGATCAGCCTATTTGAGAGCTTCATTATTTATTCTGAATTGTTGTGAAGCATATATAGATGAGAAGTTCTACGTACAGTAGTCAATGTAGTGAAATAAACACTACTACACAAAACGTCAAAGGTGCCGGTTGAGAAACCCCCATAGGTGCCGGTTTCCCAACCGGCACCATGGAGGCAGCACTAATGAGTGTGCCGGCACCAATCCCATTTTATAAACCGGCATCAAAGTGAAATCCATGAGCTAAAAAAAAGAAAGCCGGCTTGAGCCGATACTTCAACACCATGGACAAGATGAACAAATGAACACAGATCGACACCATGAACAAATGAACATGCATTAACAGATTAACCGATGAACAAATGAACACAGATCGACACCATAGACAAGATGAACAAATGAACACAGATGAACAAATGAACCATCGATGACGCCGGATCCGTCGCGGGAACCCCTACCGATGCCATCCGCCCACCGCCGACGCCACCGCCGCCGAATCCGCCACGGGAGACCTCGTCGACGACATCGTCCCGCAGGGCGCTGCCACCGGGAGGGGAGGACGCAGTCGTCAGGCCGCCGCCGAACCATCGCCGCTGCCTCCCCTCCCGCCGGATCTGGCGAAGGAGAGGCGATGCCGCTTGGCCACCGACGCCTCGCCGCCTCCGCCGGAGAGAGGTTGAAAGAGGGAGAGAGCTGAGAGAGAGAGAGAGAGAGGCGTACCAGCAAAACAAATCAGAGGCGTACAAGGAGACCGCTCGACGTCCACCGCCTCCCTTCCTTCCTGTTCGGCGACCGCCGCCTCCCTTCCTGCCGAGTCGCCGGTGCCTCCCCTCTCGCTGAGATAGAGAGAGAGAGATAGAGCGAGATTGAGGAGGAGGAAGAGAGGGTGAGAGAGGTTGAGGATAAGGCCGGCTTGGAGATAAGGAGGAGAGATAGTGCTTAGGGGGTGGGGTTCGGCTCGACTTGATTTCATGTGACACCTATAATATACTATAGGTGTCAGTTTTTTTAAAAAACCTGACACCTATAGTATATCATAGGTGCCGGTTTTAAAATATATTCCTCCGTATGAGAGTTTATCTTACTGAACTTCACAAAATGCGCACAAGCCAAACAGTACATTCTTCTTCATAGAAGATCACCATATATATAGTTCTAGCGAGCTATTTCTTAAGTGCTGCTGCTTCGGCTTCGTTCATTTGGAGTCGCATTAATTCGTGCGATTGGAGCACCAATAATGTATCTTCCAACACAATAACAAAAATATGACTGGAGGAGAAGACGGCATGCTCGAGAGCTGAAATATAAACACGACAAAACGATAATTAATTAAAGCGATCGATCGAGGTATATATATATACTTAGCGGCTAGCTAGCTAGCAAGTCACAAGAGTAATTAACAAGTGATTTGAGTATATAATAGAAAAACTGTCCGTGCATTGCAACATGAAGAAAAAACAAAAAAAATTGAGAAAAAGTTGAGAAAAAATTACATTATGTAATTAATTAAAATACAAATTTTTTGGAATACTTGAGGTATTTTTAAGTAGGTAGGTGTAGAATTAAATTAATTTACAAGTAAAATAAAGTAAGTATGAGAAATAAAATTACATGGCTGGATTTAATTTTGTTAAATTATCCATGATTAATTACACTCTCTAAAATTTTTTTGAAATTTTCATAGGTCAATTACTAATTTTAATAATACAAACACCATTTCAATGTTTATTTAAATAAAAATCTAAATAAAATTCCTCCTTTCTCTTTGGGCCAGGTTCGGCCCAGCAAGCTCAACCCACAGCCCCTTCTCCTCTCCTCCGTCTTAGCTCACAAACACAGATTCAGCCCAGCAAACAACCAAAAGTCTAATATACCCCTCCTTTCGGCCCACTTTCCTCCCTCCTCTCCTCCGCCTCAGCCCGTAAGCACACTTCGGCCCAACAAAAAATCAAAAGTCTAATTTGCCTCTTTGACGGTCGAAAAAAAGTGACGAAAAGTTACGAATTTTTTAATTAGGTATATAGATAGATGTACTCCCTCCGTTCCAAGTCCAAGATAGTTAACGTTTTAGAATTTAAATTGTCCCAAAACTTTTGTTATTTTTTAAATACTTTTAGCTTTTGTCACATTGATCATCTCCAATTTTTTTAAAAAAATCTCCGTTCTACCCTCGACTACCTCACTCCCCCATCATACATCATCATATAATTAATAGGAGACCCATCATACATCATCATATAATTAATAGGAGACGTTTGGGTTATAATTTCTTCATAATATTTACTCCGTACTAAATAACCTAAAACAATCACAATTTGAATTGGGACGGAACGATAGTAGCTAGGAAGTGCACTTACAATGCAAAGCTTCCAGTCACATCGTTTGGCAGATTGTGCCTCCAGCTGTGCAGTTTGGAATCCACCCAACTCCTCAGCCAGGGGCAGAGCCAGGTGTGGGGCAGCTTAGGCTTGAGCCTCACACCTGACAGAAAAAATACCAAGGAAGTTGCTAATTTTCTTATTGAAATTCGTTGAAGAAGTTCAAACTTTAGTGATTAAGTCCTACTCTTGGCATAATCCTGGCTCCGCCCCTGTCCTCAGCAACCAATCCCTTTTCTTCTCTTGCTGCTGCGCCGTCATCGTCGTCATCTGCCTCCTGTTCTGGTTAACGACCTTAATTAATTCTCATAGATGAGTTAGATATATAGATTGATGTCAATACAACGATTAAGGGATCGATCGAGCTAGATGCATGTATCGAAGAAGAACAGGAAGCTGTGATAGATTGAAGAAGAGAGGATGGAGTGGCCACGACGGACACCAACCTGATCTGACGCTTTGCCGCAAAGGACGCCGCGGCGGCGGAAGAGGCTGGTCGTCGTCGACGACGACGACACACCACGCTGCCATCGGAGAGAAGCTGCCATGGCGGCTCGATCTCTCTCTCGCTGTCTCTTTTAATTTTAGGGTTTGGTCAGGACTCAGGGTCAGATTGGATATGATCATATGAGATGTGCATGCGATATGATTCAATGCATCCATGGATTAATTAATGGGATTATTCGTAAGTGGACTGGCAGGCCCGCCCACGGCCCATGTAAAAAAAAACATTTTTTTCTCAATAATTATTAATCATTGGCCCGTACGTAGCCTCTCACTGCTAAATACGTACAAAACAAATCAATCTATCTACATATACGAAGTTTATCTCTGATCTCTAAGAAGAGAAGATATTCCGTACATATAGTAGCCTCCTCTTCCGATCCGATCGATCGATCGATCGATCTCCGGCTGCCATGCCGGCTCTTGTCCGATCCGTGGCCACGAGGAGCCGGCAGCTGCTGCAGTGCCGCCGCGCCATGGCGACCAAGATACAAGGGGTGGAGAGGGAGGAGATGCTCCGGTCGATGCAGGAGATGGAGGCTAAGCTCGACAAGGAGATCGCCGCCAACGTCGCCACCATCAAGGCTTACACCTCCCATGACTATGGCTTCTTGAACTGGTACGGTATGCATGCATGTATGGTCAATAGTCATTTTCTGTGTCCTATAATATAACAAATGTGACATATATTTTAATATAGACTATGCAGATTTTTAGTAATATGATATGTTCTGGTAGTAGTTTTTTTAATATTTTTGGACGGACGTAGTAAGTATTCTCTTAGTTCTAAAATAAAATATACCGCAAAATCAGCATTTAAAAATTCTAATTCTAACTAGCTAGTGTCATGCATGTAGTAACGTTTTCTAATATTTGATATAGTTGATTTTCACCTCAAACTTTGATGAGCAATGTTTTTTTTATCATTGTTAATTACCACTAGCTAGATTTATCATCTAAAGTGCTTTTAGTGTGTTTTATGTTTATCTATTTACATAGATATTTTTAATAAGATGGTCAAACAAATTTTTAACTGCGTCACATATATATACATAAATAAAAAAATTAATCTACTACATTTTTATATATTTTAATCTTATAATTTATTATTCCAACGCTCTATCTCTATATACATATGCAGTGCACTGAATTATTTCGGGGTGCCCAAGGGGGCCTACCGAGAGGAGAGACTAGGGAACTTCAACCTTTTTGCCATGTTCTGCGCATCCGCTGCGGTTGCATCCTGGTTTACTGGCAATGCAATTAATATATCATCTGAAAACAAACATACATCAGTTCTAAAAACTCCCTGATTAATCTTCTAGTTCCTTTTTTCTTTAGTTACACTCCCTGATTCTACATGTTTATTTACATCGATCCATTTTTTTTTCCAATTTGGATTATACTATATATAAATATTATCTCTCTCTATATATATAACAAGATGGATGGATGAGTTGTCTGATCTTGTGATTTGTATAGTTTGTGATCGATCCCCCGGCGAGGCGGATATGATTTCTTTGATTCAGTTCTTTTTTTTATTTGTATAGTTTCTGTGATGTATTTTTGTTTGCTTTGTGATTGATTCAGTGCTCGATCAGTGATAATGTTTTGTGATTACTCTGTGATGAAGATGCTCGATCAGTGATGATGCTCTGTGCTTGCTTTTTGACGAAGAACAACTTGTTGATTTTTTTCTTTCAGAAAATCAGGTCGAATCGAGCTGAACTAACTTGTTTTTTTTAAAAAAAAATCATGCCGACTTCATTTGTACCGGTTCGGCAACCAGCACTAATGCAGCCTCTCTTGTGCCTAAAGTTTAGTGTCAGTTGGGGAACTAGCGCCGGTGATCTTCCTAGCCGACACTCAAGAAATTTTTTGTAGTAGTGCTAACACCTTAATACAACTACAATATGAAATGAAAGAAGTGTAATAACAACTGCCAACTCTTGTGGACCTAATTAATATGGACCATCTATAATGTCATTTAATAGAAAACACCCCTTAAAATCTTGCAAATTTTAGACCGTTGGATCACTTTGAGATCTCTGCAGCAACACGTATCCAACCCTAATCTCTCTTTGCTCTCTCCCTCACTTAGTCCTGACCCCCGCCGCCACATCTTTGCTTCCTCGAGCACGTGCTGCAACCTCTCTCTCCTCGTCTCCTGCATCGCCGCCGCCCAGTCTCGCCTGTTGGCCGAAAGGCGTCAATGGCATCGGCGAGCCCACCCCAGCTAGCTTGCTCCCTCTCCCTCGTTGTCTCCCCCTATCTCCTCCTCTTCAAGCCGATGGTGGCAAGGTGCCCCTATCCTATTGTCTTCTATGACTCCTCACTGCCGGATCAGCCACCACTGGCTGCTGCCTCCTAATCACAAGCTCACTTTGTGCGGCCCCATCACAACGCTAGCCCACAATCCTCCTTCATCCCCGTGGCTTCGGTGCCGCTGCCGGCCTGTTGTCACCCACCATGATGGGCCACATCTTCCACAGTCATCCCTCTAAGTCCGGTGATGTCCTCCTTTTCCCCTTCCCCTCACTCCTTCCTACCCTCACTTTAACATGGGATCTTAAACCCTAACTCCACTGTTGTCTCTTGACTCACTGTCGGTCACCAGAGTTCCACATGAGCTAGAGAAAGAGTTAAGCGCACGAATCTTCAAGTGAATCGGGTGGTTCATATAATTTGTAAAAAATCCCCTTGATTTTCTGTGGTATGTCATTTAGCAATTCCATAATTATAATTGTACGTTACCTGGACGGCGTTGAGGCCCACACGAATCGCGGGCCTGCCATATATGCGACGACTCGCGAGGGAGGGAGGAGAGGTTTGCAATAATATTGGAGATCGAGGAGATCTACCTCGTTGGAGAGAGGATCATCGATCAATCTGATCTGACCTGATGGCGGCTTGTCTGCGGCGATCGCTGGGAGGCAGCATTGTTTCTGCTCGTCGTGCCGTCGTCCCTCAGCTAATTCGTCTCCTTCCCCTCCGGCTGCGCCACCGCCCCGGCCCTTTCCACGGTGGCCGCGCCCGCCACTACTCTTGTTCCGACGACGCCGACTTCGCCGCCAAGTGGCGGGTCGATCAGGTACTTAATTACTTTTGAGCACTCTCCCTACGTCTATCTAGGACACAACTATATATGCATACATGCATCGTCGATCTGCTAATATATATACGCACGTGTAATTTGCACTTGTTAGCTAGCTTATTTGTTGATTAATTACACCATGCATGCATGATCCAATTCTTCGTTGCTTTTTCTATGCATAATTTAGAACAAGTACGTAAGTTAGCTATATATGTTTAGGAGTTGCCACATTAGATTTGTGCTGAGATGAAAGAGGAAATGAAGGAGAGAAAATAAAAGCATACTATAAATATAGAAGAGAAAGGTAGGAGAGAGAAAAGGTGGTAATAGATTTGTAACGAGTTGCAACGGAAATTCAAACAAACTTCGTGTGAAGAGAAAGATGTCTCCAATAAACTTTGTCTGAGAAAAGGTGCTTTAGGTATTATGGTGTACAAGCAAGTATTTATAGCTAATTATATTGCCTAAGTGAGATATTATATCAGTTATACATAAGTTGTCAATTTTTATAGCTAGCTGACTTGCTCTTAGGAGCAGCCAGAGCTAGCAAGCAGGGACACGTGCACAACTTTAAGTTTGTCCTTATTGGATCTTTAACTATTGGGGGCCGGATTAACATTGGAGTGGATATGATGTTCTTTATAGGTTGATAAGTACCTTG
The DNA here is from genome assembly GCA_008326285.1 of Oryza officinalis. NCBI lineage: Eukaryota > Viridiplantae > Streptophyta > Magnoliopsida > Poales > Poaceae > Oryza > Oryza officinalis. Next base: position 2,932,538 of record BDMV01000007.1, read on the forward strand.
ATAATCTCAAATATGATCAACGAGGAGGCTACGAAAAACTGAAGCAACTAGGACAAATTACTAAGAGGTATTTAATTATTACGTACTAGTATATATATACGATCGAGAAATACTTACAAATTTATGAGCTTATTAAATTATATACTGCTGTAATTAATTTCTTCTCATTATATATTCGTATATATGTGTAGCCTTAACTCGGCGTACATAGACACATTTTTGCATAATGCTAGTGGATCAATTAAGAGGACTGTGGCCATCACTTATGGCTTTCTAGTTGGTGCCGGTGGGACCTATTGGAACCGAACAAAAAGTAGTCAAAGAAGAAACAAGGAAAAGAAACCAGATGGCCAAGAAGAAAAATAACTTGAAGAGAAATTGAGAAATTTGAAGGAGATTTAATATTATATTGATCCTGCATGGATGGCCAAAAATTTATTGATTGCATTTCCTATCATAAAAAATAAATTTAATTGCCACTGGGGCGTGTGTACTGTTTGTCTAGATATATATGGTGCATCTATTATCTGTTTAGCAATTTCAGTTTTTTTCCAAGTTATTGAATTGATCAAGATGGATGTGTGCGCATATGACTCTACATGGATCCAAGTACAAAATAGACCCAAAAAGAAAGAACACGGTTGAATTCAACCTCGATGGTGTACAAAACAATCATTCCAGCCTGGAATGTAAAACAGTATAGAATTATGTATATCATCAATTGTTTTGTGTGCTTGTGAGCATCTCAGGGCATGCATCAAGCTATATATATGGTTTCACACATTTTGAGGCGTATGTATTTACTTATAACATCTTAAAAAATTTCTATATATCAACTATCAGAACCTAGTAACTAATCAAGAGCAAATTTTATAAAACCCTATATTTAAATAAGTGTCTATACTACTTTAAATATTGATAAATATTGGTTGTTGTGGTGATTGTTATTATTGACGTGTGAGTCATATTGTTGGTGAAAAATCCAAATGCTCTTGGCTCCCACTATGAGAATTTAGAGATAGAGATCCTGCTATGAGAGCTTAGAGATAGAGAATAAATTTAGGCTAGCTGTCATAGATGGAGAAATTGGAGAGTAGCGCATGCATCCAGCTATACATTGTTTCACATATTTTGAGACATATATATTTCCTTATAACCTCGTAAAAAAATTCTATATATCAACTACCAAAACCTTGTATAATTAACAAAGAGCAAGTTTTATAAAACCCATGTTAAACAACAGTCTATACTACTTTAAGGCTGTTTTCGGACGTTAAAGTTGAAAACTAATCTCTTACGCACGTAAAGGGAGTGACTCGTTAACGCATGATTAATTAAGTATTGGTTTTTTTAAAAAATGGATGAATATTTTTTTAAAGCAACTTTTGTATAGAATTTTTTTAAAAAAAACACACCTTTAATAGTTTGGGAAACGTACACGTGCAAAACGAGAAAAATAAGTTCAGAATCTCAACGAGAGAACTCAGCCTAAATGTTGATGGTGGTGGTGATTGTTTTGTAACCACCACTCCTATCAGTGACGTGTGAATCTTATTGTTAGTGAAAATCCAAATATTCTTGCCTCTTCTATGAGAGCTTAGAGATAGAAGATAGATTTGACTAGCTATCAGATATGGAGAAATTGGAGAATAGTACTAGCAACCGGCCTAGAACTTCTTTCTTTTCTACTGTAGGGATCGAGATGGCCTAAGAATGGCCTTCAAATAAACAATGGTCTTAACCCATAATGAAGTCACATCGATTATCTTTTCAGCATGCACACCTAACTTAATATTCATATACTTCATATTTAATTAAAAATACAATGATAAAGCACTATATTTTTTCTATGGTATCTAATTTTTCTTTTAATCCGTGAAATAGAACGAGCATTCTACTAGTATCACTAAACGGCACATGTGTTTTATTTTTCAAGGACTCGTACGTACGTGAATTTCACTTTGAACTACATATATTTTTTTACCCTTATTGTAGGCTCCTTTATTAGCAAATGATTTCGCCTTGAATCAGGTTAACCAATCGGCTCCGCTTACAATTTGCACTTGATGGCCTTCCTATCAGAATTCTACATGCTGGCAAAAATGTAGGAACAGAGTTGAGAGAGTAAGTTGGTCGTTCATATATATCACTGAGAAAAGTCATAGAAGCGCTGTTCACCGTAAAAATTGTTACGCTCCAAACTAGCCCCGAACGGAGGCCAGAATAAGGCGATCCAAATTAACCTGTATACCTGTACCAGTCCCAGGAAACAGTGCTGGTACAACAGGAAGACAGAATATCGCAACAACAGCGGTCTCTTTATTAAGAGTAGAATTACAACCAAGGTTGGAACTGCGGACAGATCCCGAGTTCGCAACAGCATTAAAAAAGGCGAAAGCGGAGAAGCGGAGACTGGCCCTAAGCCACAAGCAAAGCATTGGAGAGAGGCCGAAACTCTACTACTGCTCATAGTCTGCTTGTTCCTGGAAGAATTCTTCTTCAGCAGGGTTCATCTCTTCGTCTTCGAGAACTGGGGGGGTTATTTATATAGAGCAAGGGTGAGTACGGGAGTACTCAGCAAGTCAAGGGGATTAAGTGTTTGATGCAACTTTCAAAGGAGGGCCTGTTATTTTTCACATTCGATTTTAGTTCAAGACTTTCAGAAACGTCTAGGTGAGTGCTTGTCAACGACGCGGACGAGAAAGTGCGTCTCATCCGGTTGGAGCAGTGAAATTGTATAGATTGATTCTCGTCAGCACGAGAGGCTCTCTGCCAATCGTTCACCGACACCGGCTGCACCAAAAGCCACAAATCAAGCACGTCGGCATGAGAGGCTCCCTGCCAATCGTTCACCGACACCGGCTGCTCCAACAGCCACAAATCGAGCACGTCGGTACGAGAGGCTCCCTGCCAATCGTTCACCGACACCGGCTGCTCCAACAGCCACAACTTAAGCACAGAAAGAGATTCTCACACCAACAGCAGTTCACAAAGTAGTCGACAAAACTACGCTAAGGAATCACCTCACATCCGCCCATGACCGTGGGCACGGCTGTTCGAACAGTTGTTAACCTCTACAGAGGGGGTACACTTTACCCACACGACGTTACTAACCTCGAGTCACCCAGCCCGTGCCTCACAGCCACGTCTGGCAACCTTGAGGCTTTCACGACAAGGCATTTCGAAAGCCGACTCAGGGTCATCTTATGCCAACGGGAGGGGTCCCACGGACAAACACCTGGTTAGGTCCCAGACCATACTGTGCCAGGAAGCCCAGGGGTCCTCCCCGACACCACCCCGACGAATCCACTTGTCCCTTGGCATCAAGATTTCCCTGGCCTAGCTAGTTACTCAGCCAGGGGTGTCCCATATCACCCATGTGGTCGTACTCGACATATGCTCGGATGTAATTCCCAAGGAATCGGTCCTTAGGGCGAGAACGGGTAGACCGTACCTCCAGTACGTCTCCTGCACCGCGAGTTTTAGAAACTCAATTTATTTTCAAGGCACCGACCCAGGTGTCGGGTTTTCCAAGCACTTTGTAAACTCAAGTTTTACCCAGTTGATCATTTTAAATTTGAGGGAAGTCTCGATATTCGTGCGCGGGGTGCGAATACCGAGACCTCACTTGAAGGGTGACAAGGGGTGTTAGGGTATTCAATAATCAAGGGGCGTAAATGCAGCAATTGGGTAGGGCCTGCCGGTTGTATGGCAAACCGAGGCCAAGGTGTCAGGTGCAACCTAAAGTATGCATAGTTTGCGCAATCAAAATACTTAATTTTAAATTATAGGTTCAATTGGTCAAAGGTGACTTGCCTTGCTCGAGATCTTGAGGTTCTTCCTCGAAATCCGCGTACTGAGAGTCTTCTGGTTCCGAAGCTACACGCGAAACGAGGCGACTCAACACAACGATAAAAAGAAGCCCTATTAAAGATCACTAAGCGTGCCATTGGATAGATCTCGATTTTTGAGGAATTTTGGAAGTTGAACGGAGTCAATCGGACGAACGGTTGAAAAGATATGAATTTCCTAAGATTAAATGATTTTCTGTCTAAAGGAAAAGGAATTATTAATTCCCTCGAAAAAGAAAAAGGAACGAGGGACTTGAATTGGACTTTGTTTTTGGGCGGCTAGGTGCGGCCCAAGGGAAAGGAATGGGCGTGGCCGGGCAACATGGGCCGGCGCGTGGAGGAAACGGCCCACGGCCGAGCGGACGCGCGAGAGAGGCCGATGGACCGGAGGCCAAGCAGCGCGGCCCAACGGGCGAGCGCGGGCGCGGTCGAGCGAGTGGGCCGGCGCGCGCGAAGGGCGGCCCACGACCGGGAGGGAGCGCGCGAGGTGGAGTGGAAGGCCGACTGGGCCGAGGCCGAGTGGCGCACGGCCTGGTCCGGCTTCCCGAGTGACTCGGGGCCGACTGGGCTCCCGAGTGGCTCGGGGCCGACTGGGCCGGAGAGGAGGGGAGGCCGAGTGGGCCGGGGCAAGCCGCGGCCCACGCGGACGGCCGGATTGGTGGACCGTGGTCCATCGCGCGGGCGCTAGGGCGAGACCCACCCGTCAGCGACCCAGTGCGCGTGAACTCGGCGCACGGAGGAAAGCGAGGCCATCGGCGCTCGCATGGCGCCGACATGGCTGCCACGGAGGCCGACGGGAGGGGCGAAGGGGAAAGACGCCGGGGTTGACGGCGGCGACAGCGGAGAGGCTCGGGCGACGCGGTGCGAGCCCGGAGAAGGGGGAAAAGCGCCGGAGCGAAGGGGGGAGAGAGAGAGAGTGAGCCATCGGCTCGGATTCGGGAGAGGAGGGCCGACGGCGGCTGGCGACGGCGTGAGGTGACGGCGGCAACGGCGGCATGGGGGAGGAGCGGAGGAGAGGGGCGGCGGCCACGGCGACACTCGGAGGGGGGTCTACGGGGCTAGGTAGTGCCCTAGGTCGAGAGAGGAAGAGGGAGACGGAGGGGAGAGGAAGATTACCGCGGAGGGGGAGGAGCTCGCTGGGGGAAGAAACCGATGGCGTTGGGCGGTGCGGCATGGCTCCGGGCCGAGGGAGAGGAAGACGGCGAGGCCGGGGTCCTCTTCTCGCGTCCTTGGCTGCGGCGGCAGACGGCAGGAGCGGAGGCGGTGCGGCAAGAGCGGAGGCAGCACGGCGCGGTGGGGAGAGGAGAGGAGCTCGGCGGGGGACGGTAATGGCGGCCGAGCGGAAGGATTTAAAGGGGGAAGGCAAGTCGGTTTGGGGGCGGAAGTCGGTGCGGGCGAGAGGCGGTTCGTGGAGAGGGGGAGAGGCGGTGGAGCCCCGCGGGAGGGGACCGGCGCGCTAGCGGCCGAGCGGCGGTTGCCGGTGATGTCGGTCGGTCGGGAAAAAGAAAAAAGGGGGAGGAGAAAGGGGCGCGGCCCCCTTGCCGAAATGGGCAGGAGCGCGTGGGGAGAGAAAAGGGAGGAGGCGAATGCCGGCGGGACGGAACGAAGAGAGAGAGAGAGGAAGAAACGGCGAGGGAGAACAGGCGAGGAAGAGAGAGAGCGGGACGCTCTCTCGCGCGGGCGTGCGGCGCACGTGCGTGGCGCGCCCCGCGCTCGGGCCGCACGGACCGGGCCGAGCTGCGCGGCCCAGCGGGAGGAGGGAGTAGACCGAGCGGGTTGGAGGGAAAAAGGGGAACGACTGGGCCGGGCGGCGGCCCGAGGAGGAGGGGAGAGGGAAGCAGGCCGAGAGGGAAGCGGCCCGAGGAAGGAGGGAGGTAAAGTAGACTTTTTCTGAGAATTTGAATTGGAAGGATTATGGTTCGGATTTGAATTCCGAATTCGCGATTTTCTCCGGGATTGAGCCGAGAGGGGAAACACGAGATCCAAGCACACAACAAGGCTCAATCGAAGAGCAAAATTTTTGTAAATAGAGTTTTTAGGAATTAGATTTCCCGCTAACGCCGCGACAAAACGGGCGTTACAAACCGACACCCCTAACAAGAATCTTGACCCCGAGATTCGGCACCTAAGGGAGCAGTTCCGGGAACTCCGCACGGAGAAGATCTGCACGTTCCCAAGTTGCCTCATCCTCTGAGTGGTTGCTCCACTGAACCTTGTAAAACTTGACGGTCTTTCTTCGAGTCTAACGTTCCGTCTCTTCAAGAACTCTGATCGGTCTCTCTTTATAGGTTAGGTTCTTCTCCAATTCAATACTTCCCAAGGGAACCTGTTCCTTTGGAACACGAAGACATTTCTTCAACTGGGACACATGGAGCATATTGTGCACATCTGTCAGTCCTTCCAGAAGTTCAAGCTGATAGGCAACTTCGCCTTGTCTGGCGGTGATGAGGTAGGGGCCGATATAGCGAGGAGCTAACTTGCCGGACATCCCAAACCTCTTTAGACCACAGAGTGGAGACACTCGTAGGTACACGTGATCTCCTACCGCAAACTCGAGATCACGCCTCCGGTTATCTGCGTAGTTTTTCTATCGGGTCTGTGCTATCTTCAAACGGTCTCGAATCAGCTTCACTTGCTTTTCAGCTTCCTTCAGCACGTCAGGACCAAACACTTGCGCTTCGCCTACCCCATTCCAACACAACGAGGTATGACACTTTCGTCCAAACAAGGCTTCATTTGGGGACATCTGGATACTGGATTGGTAACTGTTGTTGTAGGAGAACTCAGCGTAAGGTACACAGCGATCCCATGTGCCCTCGAAGTCCAAGGCACATGCTCGAAGCATGTCCTCCAAGATCTGGTTAACTCGTTCTGCCTGCCCATCTGTCTGCAGGTGATAGGCGGTACTAAAATTTAAGTTGGTGCCCATTGTCTCGTGCAACTATTGCCAGAACCTTGAGGCAAACTAAGTGCCTCGATCTGACACTATCTTCTTTGGGCAACCGTATCTGCAGACCACGTGGGTCATATATAGGTCTGCCAACTTTTTCCCATCGTAGGTGGTTTTACTGGTACAAAGTGAGCTGCCTTGGTTAGACGGTCCACGATTACCCAGATGGAGTCATACCCGCTAGGGGTTCTTGGTAAGCCGGTAATGAAATCCATACCGATCTCTTCCCATTTCCACTCAGGGATTCGGAGAGGTTGTAACAAGCTGGCGGGTTTCTGGTGTTCGGCCTTTACTCTTTGGCAGATGTCACATAAGGCTACATATTCGGCAACATCTCGCTTCATTCCAGCCCACCAGAAGTATTCCTTGATGTCTTGGTACATTTTGGTACTTCCAGGATGGATGGAGTAAGCAGACTCATGAGCTTCTTTAAGAATGAGGTCCCTTAATTCCTTTTTGGCTGGCACGCAGATGCGGGATCCGAACCAAACCGTACCTTGGTCGTCGATGGTAAAACCTTTGAGTCTTTTCTTATGGATCTTATCCTTCATCTCTTTTATGACTTCGTCATCTCGTTGTGCTTCTCGAATTTGAGCTTCTAGAGTAGGTTGCACTGTGAGGTTTGCAAGGGTTCCGGTCGGGACCAAGGTCAGTTTCAACTTCTCAATTTCGCGACTCAGGTCATCCTGGGTCGACCAAACTAGGATGATAGTACAGTAGGTCTTGCGACTTAGCGCGTCGGCGACCACATTTCCTTTTCTAGGATGGTAATGTATACCGAGATTGTAATCCTTGATTAATTCCAACCATCTTCTCTGTCTCATGTTCAGTTCGCTCTAAGTAAAGATGTATTTGAGGCTTTTGTGGTCGGTGTAAATCTCACATCTGTTTCCAATCAGGTAATGACGCCAAATCTTTAGGGCATGAATCACAGCTGCTAATTCCATGTCATGCGTAGGATAGTTGACCTCATGGGGCCTGAGTTGTCTTGAAGCGTAGGCCACCACCTTTCGGTCTTGCATTAGGACACATCCCAGATCTTATCTCGATGCATCACAGAAGATCTCAAAATCCTTTCTGATGTCTGGCAGTGTGAGGACGGGAGCAGTCGTCAATCTTTTCTTAAGTTCTTGAAAACTGCGTTCGCACGCTTCCGACCATTCAAACTTCTTTTCTTTCTTTAACAGTTCCGTCATTGGTCGGGCTAGCTTGGAGAATCCTTCAATGAATCTCCGGTAGTGACCCGCCAAACCGAGGAAACTACGGATCTCGGACACCGTCTTAGGTGCGTTGCAAGCAAGGACGGTCTCAACTTACTGGGGTCTACTTCGACAAATTTGGTGGAGATGACGTGGCCAAGGAAGGCTACTTTATCCAACCAGAATTCACACTTTGAGTACTTGGCGAAGAGCTGGTGTTCTCGCAACCTTTCCATCACTTTCCGTAAATGATTTGCATGATCTTGTTCATTCCGTGAGTAAATCAAAATATCGTCGATGAAAACCACAACGAACTTATCCAGGTAGTCCATGAAAACTTTGTTCATCATGTTCATGAAGAAAGCTGGAGCATTGGTGAGTCCAAAGGACATCACGGTGAACTCATACAGGCCATACCGCGTTGAGAAAACGGTCTTGGGGATGTCTTCTGGTCTGATTTTAAGTTGGTGATACCCAGATCGTAGATCGATCTTGGAGAATACTTTGGCTCCTTCTAGTTGGTTGAACAAATCGTCAATCCGTGGTAGTGTTGGCGCAGAATTTCGACCCGTCCAACAACCAAACGGGTTCCGCGTTACCACGGCGGCCTGGGAGATCTGCTTAACTCCAGTGCAGGTCCAAATGGCTTGCCTAGTCGTAAGTAGAGCGTGCCAGTTGATTTGATCTGCAATCAACAAGAAACAAGTGAACCAAGTCAGAAAACAATGGCCGATCGGTCAGCAGACCGATGACACATTGTCATAGCCCAGCCGATAAGGCAAAGCTATATCGGCTCACTTAGAAAATAAGTAAGATATGAATCTAATCTTATCGGCCTTCATTGATATGTAGACCTCAACTAATAATACCGGCCGATAAGGATAACAAAGGTAACTACACCAGCTAGTACTCTAGTGCAACCTTATACGAGCCAATCGGCCAGTATGAACACGTCAACCATAAAGAAATCTTGAGATTACCTCATGATCGACATATCTATACTTACCGATCTGCACATATAAGTGGCAAACATATGTAAGAAACATAAAGCAATCACATATGTTAGGTAAGACCGACTAAAACCCCGGTACTATCCTTAATTACAACCGAAAACAGGCTTTGTGTTAGATCTCAAAACAGGACTAAGGTCGATGGCAACTCAAAGTGTGGATTGAGATTTAATACAAAGAAAATCAAGTCGTCGATTGCTTTTGGGGATGACAGCTGCATTGAATAATCTAGCCAAGCATAAGAATTAAACCATCGTCGGCAATAAACCCTAAAGCGAGTAAACTGCTGGCAAGGCTTAATTAAGATACTTGTCAAAACTATTCAAGACATGATAATCGACGATCACATCATCGAGGCTTAACGTGTCTAAAGCGACACGTTAGCCCCGACGATGCAGATCGTCGGGGACGAGTTCTTACCTCTGCTCCGAGGAAGCAAGAACTCGTTGAAGAAGACCTCTTGCGAGGTTTGGCGATGCGCCGAAAGTAGATTGATTTTGTTGTGTGATTGATTGAGAGAGAGTTTACATGTACAAACTATCGGGATATTTATACCCGAGGTTACAACAGAACCCTTGTAGGGCACGATCTTATCTACAACTATCAAACAAGTCCTTGCGGCAGACTTAAGCCACAGATTAGATCTACACTACTTAATTTACAAGATACAATTGCCTAAAACCGAGCTTTATCTCTATTTGGCAACTTCCTTGAAGCTTATTTCGAGCCCAGACCAAGCCCACGTTGACACTGTCAACCCACAACCCGTATCGGCCCATGACCAAACCAAATCCGTATCGGCCGATATGCCCTTTATAGCAACACTTCCCAAGTCCGATACAGTTACCGGGTCCGATACGAAGCCTGGTCCGACTCCAACTCAATCCTTCCTCTCTGCTTCGGTTTCCTCTTTTCTTTCCGAGTCGATTACCAAAATCCGTCGTTAACAGGTAGAGGGTACTTATTCTTTATGGTTACCTCATTCAGGGCTCTATAATCTACCACCATTCTCTCAGAGCCATCTTTCTTCTTTACCAAGAGCACAGGGGCTCCCCAAGGGGACGAGCTGAGTCACACGTAACCTTTGTTCTGAAGTTCTTCGATCTGTTTCTTAACTTCTGCCAGTTCGTTGGCAGCCATTCTGTAGGGTCTCTTGGCAATAGGCGCTGTGCCTGGGGCATGTTCTATGGAAAACTCGATTTCTCGATCCGGTGACATTCTGGGTAGTTCTTCGCGGAACACATCGGGATACTCGTTGACTATGGGTACCATTTTCAAGGAAGTGGCTTGCAAACTATTTAGTGTTGACCCGATTCCGGAAGGATTAGGAGTGAAACGCACTTGTCTTCCTCTGGGTCCTTGCAGAGTGATGGTTCTTTTAGCACAGTCTATTTGTCCTTTGTGCTTAGCCAACCAATCCATCCCTAGGATGACATCCAGACCTTGGGAGGCTAGGACTATGGGTTTGGCTGCAAAGCTAACCCTCTATTACTAGATCAACCTTGGGGCATAGTTTATCTGCCCTTATATCCCTTCCAGGGGAATGTATTACCATAGATACTTGTAAACTTTGGGTTTTCCAACCATTTCTTTTCACAAAAGATTGTGATATGAACGAATGGGAAGCTCCGGAATCAAACAGAACGAGTGCGGGTATGGAGTTGACAGAGAACATACCCATCACCACGTCGGGGGCCTCTTAGGCGGTTTTAGCTTGAATGTGGTTCACCCGGCCTCGTCCAAAGTTGCTGGAGGCGTGAGAACCTTGTCCACTCGCCTGAGTGACTGGACGAGACTGAGCAGGTGCTGGGGTCCTGGGGGAGCCAGCATCGGAGTGTCCGAAGTTAGAGTTTCCTTGATTCCGAGGACACGGTCTGGAGAAATGTCCCATTTGTTTGCAAGTGAAGCACTGCACATTCGCCATTCCTGTGGGCGACTTGAAAGAGGTGACACTATTCACATCGGTATTGCCGCTAGGGGCATGCTGCTGGGGCGACGGAGTAGGGCGTGGCACTAGTGGACGAGGAGTGAAGCCAAGTTGGCGATTGACTTGGTGAGCAGGTTGGTGGTACTGCATGGGGTGACCAACTCGAGGGCGTGGCGCTCCACGGAGTGGGGGCGCTTGGTGAGTAGACTTGCGCTTCTTATATTCCTCAGTTGCCTCTTTTCTGGCATCCTCCAGAAGCAAGGCCTTGTTGACTATATGCTGAAAAGTGGGGAAGTCATGGGCAAGCAACTGGATTCTCAAACCTACTGCGATTCCCTTCAAGAACTTCCTGATCTTCTTCTTGTCAGAGTCCACTTTCTCGGGAGCATACCGAGCCAACTTGGTGAAGCGACTTAGGTACTCATTGACACTTCCTGTACCCTGTTTCAGGCGATTGAATTCTTCCTTCTTCATGTCAATGGTGCTTTCGGGCAAATGAGCTGCATGGAAGGCTTCGGCAAACTCTGTCCACTCAATGTTGACCGAGTCCGGATGGGCATTACAGTAATTCTCCCACCAGTCGGCTGCAGAGCCTCTCAGTTGATGCGCAGCAAATAGGGCCTTCTCTACCGGAGTGCATTGCACCAGGTTGAGCTTTCTCTCAACATCCTTTAGCCAATCGTCAGCCTCTACGGGCTCGATGGTATGAGAGAATTCCGGTGGACGGTGCGGGCGAGAGGCGGTTCGCGAAGAGGGGGAGAGGTGGTGGAGCCGCGTGGGGGGGGACCGGCGCGCTAGCAGCCGAGCGGCGGCTACCGGTGACGTCGGCCGGTCAGGAAAAAGAAAAAAGGGGGAGGAGAAAGGGGTGCGGCCCCCTTGCCGAAACGGGCAGGAGCGCGCGGGGAGAGAAAAGGGAGGACGCGCACTCTCCCCTTGGCGGCACGCGTGCATGGCGGCGGGGCCAGGAGGAGGCGGACGCCGGCGAGACGGAACGGAGAGAGAGAGAGAGAGGAAGAAACGGCGAGGGAGAACGGGCGAGAAAGAGAGAGAGCGGGACGCTCTCTCGTGCGGGCGTGCGGCGCCGACCGAGCGGGCTGGAGGGAAAAAGGGGAGCGACTGGGCCGGGCGGCGGCCCGAGGAGGAGGGGAGAGGGAAGCAGGCCGAGAGGGAAGCGGCCCGAGGAAGGAGGGAGGTAAAGTAGACTTTTTTTGAGAATTTGAATTGGAAGGATTAGGGTTCGGATTTGAATTCCGAATTCGCGATTTTCTCCGGGATTGAGCCGAGAGGGGAAACACGAGATCCAGGCACACAACAAGACTCAACCGAAGAGCAAAATTTTTGCAAATAGAGTTTTTAGGAATTAGTTTTCCTGCTAACGCCGCGACAAAACGGGCGTTACAAAAATCATGATGGCAATTAGAGCATGCCTTATAAAAACCCAAAAATATATTCTTAATATTATGTTTTTAGGATCCTAGTTAGGTTTTTAAGGTGTGAATGAATTCTTCCCAATTAGAAGTGGGTCCATCCCAAACTACCGCACATAGGTAATTTTGTTCCCGCGTGCCAGTGCGTCGCTTGCCCCTTGCCAGCATGCACTGCTCACACTCTACCCTGCTCATCCTCGCAGCATTGGCGCCCATCCCCACACAGCCCATGCACCAACCTGCCCTATGTCGACCTACCTCATACCTCATCCAGACTCATATCCACGTGCGGGCGAGCTAGTGAGTGGCACATCACTCGTTCACACGTGAACATGAGTCCAGATGAGGCAAAGGGAAAGGACGCAACGTCGTTGAATCGATTGGATGGTATATATATGGTCAATGCACTCACTATCATTTTTTTACTAACTTAATATGGGTCCATTGAATGCAAATAGAAGGATTGGTTAAAAAAAGCAAAAGAAAAATTACAGACCTTAAAATCAAAGAGTAATATTACAATTGCAATAAACAACATTGGCAAGAACACAAATTGCCTCCATTATTTTCTATAGGAAAAAGGATAGATTGCATGCTTGGAGTTGTAACAATTTTCTAGTGTGGATGCAGAGATGCAAACATTCATGTCTAACCACAAATTAAAACGCACGTTATTGAGTTGTTTGAGATCAAATAAACTCAACCTTATTGAGATCAAAGTAACAAATATGTAGCGCACATATATATCAAATTAAGGGGAGGTAAAATTTAGTTGAGAACAAGCAATCCCTCGTCATTTAAGCTGCTGCTAGATTATTCTTAGCATGCTCCGCAACAAAACCCTCCATGCATCCCAATGTAAGGAAAAACATTGGCAATCCAGCACACAGCCATGACAATGCAATCGCTTTAAAGTTTGGCGCTACAGTGCACATCTGCATCTCCTTAGCTGACCTGCAAGTTTGAGAAATTTAAAGAAGACGAGCATTATTTAATAAGTATAATTAAAAAGAGCCTGCAGTCTCAGACATAAATTAAAGACAATTATTCAATGCAATATATGTTGTATTATACCTCCTAGTAAAGTCACGGAGCACTTGTTTTTCTGCCAACTTTTCGATCTTTTTCACGAGCAGTGGATCTTCCTACATATAAAAAAGATCAAGAATAAGGGGCGCTTTCTTTTCTTCGTTTGTCTTTTGCAACTCTCTCATTTATCATGGACATGTTTCCCAAAGTGTTAAATTGTACGTTTTTTATAAAAAAAATTTTATATAAAGTTTCTTTATAAACTTAAATCAACCCATTTATCAAGTGTTTAATACTTTCTGTATGCCAAAATATAAGCACAACCACCACTAATGCAAATACTCTCTCCATCAAAAAGAGTTAGACTTATTTTATATTTTGGTTTTACAAATAAGTTGATCATATTTGTAATACTCGTATATCTAAGATTCAAATAAAGAGATAAATTAAATGGTTGACCGTAATTAAGCAGTTAACTTAGTACTTATTGGTTGCATGCATGCATACACTCATTGAAATTATTACATGCAAGATAAGTTAATTTCTTGTTGATTTTGATGACAAAAGTAATATTTTTAACACTTTTGGATGGAGGGAATACCAACAAACATTTATTATCACCTTTTTGTTTGGATCACCCTAATAAATATAATGCATGCGTCCAATGGGATAAAAGATCTAGAGGATGAGAGATTTGAAAAAAAAATAAGTGAGGAGGAGGTGCTAGCTAGTTACTTGTATAGATGCATACGTTGTATTACGAAATATGAAAAAAAAATGATTGCGTCCTATATTTTAGGGTTGATGGAGTAGTTAATACTTTATACGTTAACAGTATTTCTCGTTTCACATGCGACAAAAAGGCAACAAACTTTCAAACAGAGTCTAAACATACTTATATAGTTCATAATTTGAGAGTTGCAGCAATGTAAATAATTAACCAGCTGGTACATGATCACAAGAGCAAGGCTGAAAAGAAAAATCGAATCATGGCCTAAATTAAGCGTAGTACAACAGCTAGTAGTACAATATTATAGATGCTCTAGATGTGTATATATATGTAGAGGCGCAAACTAATTGCAACAACATTAATTTTCGATCAGAGATCGATCTACCGTGACATGACAATGCTCGAGAGGAGAGAAAATTAAGAAAGAAAGGAAGTATATACTTAGTCTGACCTCAGGGACCTGAATCTCGCCGTCGCCGTGGTACCACCTGCTGAGGGGGCGGCGCCGCCGGAAGGGAACGGCGGCAGCACGACGACCAATGACGCCGGCGCCGCTCCCCAGCAATCGCGGCAGGCAATAAGCAGCCATCTAGATCGATCGATTGATCCTCCTCTCAGGTTAATTATATTGGGTTGAATCGACCTCGATCTGATCTCGTGCATGCAAGAGGCAAAGAGCTGTCGTCTCGGTTTTCCTTCCTTATATCTACCTCTGCGATCGATCGATAGTAGTATACAAGATTTGTTGGACTTTGGGCCAGGCCTGCAAGAACTGCTATTTGTACTTTGATCTCAACATTGAGCCAATCGGCTCCACTTACAATTTGCACTTGATGGCCTTCCTATATATCAAGAATTCTACATGCCGGCAAATGTAGGCACGGAATTGAGAGAGTATAAATTGGCCGTTCATATATCACCCAAAAAAGTCATAGAAGCGCTGTTCACCATAAAAATGATGATGGCAATAAGGGCATATGCCTAATAAAAACCCAAAAATATATTCTTAATTAAAATTATGTTTTTAGCTAGGATTCCTAATTAGGTTTTTAAGGTGTGAATGGATTCTTCCCAATTAGAAGTGGGCCCACCCTCAAACTACCGCGTATATGTTGTTTCATTCCCGCATGAGGGTAATCCCAGCCCTCCACCTCAGCTAGTGATCATAACATTAAATATACTACCACATAAAAAAACTGAGGTGGCAAGAGAATTAATGAGAAAAGAGAAAAAAAATGAAGGAACCATTTCTCATGCAAGAAACCAGCTATACACAAAAACCAAAAATAAAAACAAGGAGATATGTGTATAAAAGGAGAGAGAAGAGAGGTGATTGGATGAGAATTTATTTTGAAGACATCATCCATTGAGTATATAGTTTCTACACTAATGTCTATATGATATGACAAGTATGGAAACTACTTCATATTGTTTGGGTTGGGATTGTCTTGATGTGTCGCGCTCAACGCCAGCGTGCCGTTTGGCCCTTGCCAGCATGCACTGCGCACGCAACATAATGTGAACATTATCCTAATCTAGCATATAAATACTTGGTGGATATATGCATATAACATATATATCATAACAAATTAAGTTGTTTGAGATCAAATTAATAAACTCGACCTTACTGAGATCAAAGTACAAATATGTAGTGCTGCACATATATATCAAATTAAGGGCAGGTAAAAATTTAGTTGAGAACAAGCAATCCCTCATTATTTAAGCAGCTGCTGGATTATTCTTAGCATTCTCCGCAACAAAACCCTGCATGCATCCCAATGTAAGGAAAAACAATGGCAATCCAGCAACAGCCATGACAATGCAATCGCTTTAAAGTTTGGCGCTACAGTGCACCTCTGCATCTCCTAGCTGACCTGCAAGTTTGAGAAATTTAAATAAGACGAGCATTTAATAAGTAATTAAAAAAAGCCTGACTCAGACATAAATTAAAGACAATTATTTAATTCAATATAGTACTCCATGCACTAGTACTATTATACTTTCTCTTTCTCTTTCTCTGTTCTAAATTATAAAGTCTAAAAAACTAAACAGAATCATTTTGCTTCTGTTAATATTTTTTCTTTTTAATACTTTTTCTTAAAAAAACATCTATATAGGCAGCCTATGGAGCATCACTGAGAAGGAGGCTTGACCGCGTGCTCGAGCCCATGCACAGTAAACCTCCCCACAGCAACATCACATCAAGGATTCATCGAACAAAATAATGGCAAGACAGCGACTAGAATCGGCGGCCAGGCGAGCAGCAGTGACGGCAGCTTGGATTCTCGTCGAGTACCTATTCCCTTTACTTCCGCATTCCTTAGCTTCTAGAACCTTCTAAGCCCCTTGTATTCCGCCATCTTTAACCTCTAAAATATCCTCTGTTCATTTGATATTTGTTTCTGTTGAAATTGTTGTCCATTTGCATATTCGCTTCGTTAATAATTTAGTATCAGAGTCCGTTCTTTCCTGAATAAAATCGCTACCAAATCCTTCATCAAATTCACCGTGAGTAGCCACGATGACAAGGTGAGGGAATACATGCAAAGGAGAACCACCTTCATGTAGGACCCAACCCCTCATCATCACCAAGCTTCTTCCCAAGGTCACGTCCTTCATGTATTCAATAAAATGATTAGACCTCGATGAGTCATATGGCAGAAACTCAGAATGGTTTCCACGAGGATTTCTTCAATTTTAGTTATGATTAGTTGAGAAAAGAAGGTAGGTGAGGATATTAAAAGGTGAAAGGTTGTGATTGGTTGAGAAGAGAATAAGTTTTTATATTTTAAAATAAATATTAAAGGCTATAAATTATTATATTTTGAGACGAAAAAAGTATTTATCTAGGTTAGGTTGAATAGCACGACCTCGATCCATCGATCTGTCGCACGCAAGAAGCAATAAGAGCTCGATCGGTTTCCTTTAATTTATCTACCACTGCCAATCTGCCATCGATCGATCAATCGACCGATAGATTTGTTGGACAATTGCGCTTCCGTGTTAATCCGTACTACTAGGCCTGTTCTAACTTTGGGCCAGGCCGGGCCGAGCCGATCCCGGAAGAACTACAAAACCAGACCCAGGCCCGGACGGAGTAACGGGGCTTTTTTGGCCTCTTCAATTTTTGGGCTTTAAGGCCACAAAATGGAGGCCCATTCCTAGCCCGGTACACATGTCAGGCTCGGCTAGGTTTCGGGCTTTGGGGTTGGTTGGGCTTGGATTGAACAAGACTACTCTCTATCATCAGCCCATGCTAGAATGGTTTCTTGTTATTTTGGGGTGCGAAGAAGATCTCTTTTTTTTTCTGCGAAATCTAGGCTTTCCGGTGTATTACTCATGGCATTTATTGCTGACCTTCACTTCTTTTTAGCAAGTGAGTTACTCCATCCATCTTAAAATATAAAAGGATTTTAATTAAATGTGTCACATCCAATTAAAATCACTTTATATATATTTTAGGACGGAGAAGTAGACGAAGGAAGTAGAAGACGCAATCGTGGGTGTGAGTGTAGTGCGGAGGGTGCATGTATAAGTAGTGTGCATGCAGGTGTCTATCTTCTATATATAATGGAAAAAAGAGTTACTAATCAATTAATTTACAAGAAAATCTGATAACTAATAACTTACTACCTCCATTTTAGAATATAAGTCGTTTTGATTTTAGTCAAAGTCAAACTGTTCCAGCTAGATTAAGTTTGTAGGAAAAAATAGTAACATATTCAACCCAAGACAAATGTGCTATAAAAATATATTCAATTATAGATTTAATAAAAACTAATTTAATATTATAGATATTAGTATATTTGTCTACAAACTTAGTTAAACTTGAAATAGTTTGACTTTGACCAAAATCAAAACGATATATAATCTGAAACGAAGGGAGTATTAATTAGCTAAGGAAAGGTCTAGGTTGCAAAATTTACTGAACTATGGCATTATATATCAAAGTAATTACTGAATGAATGAATACTATTAATTGTTACAGTGTATATATATGCAACACACAAGGGAGCCATAATTAAAAGGGCTTGTTACAATGTTCTTCAATTCGTGTTGTTGTTTTCTAATTAAAAAAGGAAAACAAAATCATATGCAAAATTAAATGAGAAATCATAACCATAGAATTAATTGATTTTGGTGTTCCCAGAAGCACCTCCAAATATATAGCATCGACAAAGATGGGCATCATATATATCATCGGCCACATCTCTCGTTTCCGTCTAGCTATCTCTAGGCAAAGCCACTAGTGTCATGCGTGGCCGTTTTTAGGTGGGCACAAAAGATATATACTAATATACTTTTAGCAGTGGAGTCCTAATGTCCTATCTAGTGCAAACAAGCTAGCTAGCTAGTGCATGCTCCCCTTGTCTTAACCTAATTAATTATTAATTGCCAGTTAACCAAAAAATATATATATCCTCATACACGATTCAACTTGCATGGCTCACTTGTGAGTTGTGACATGCATCATACCTAATACTACTTACGTATGATCGTTCTTCTTATTCAAAATAATTACACAAATATCATTTACTTTTGTAGTGAGACTTGGTTTATCACTCAAAATATTTTAAACATGAGACTTATTAATATATTTTCTTTCCATATTTACACAAATTTCTCAAATAAGATAAATAATCAAACGCACATATAATCAAAAGTCAATGGCATCATCATCGGTTAAAAACGGAATCGCGACTATAATTAATCTAGCTAGCACTATTTTTTATGAACATTTTTGCCGATCAAAGCTATCATTGGGCACATTAATTCACAAACGATATCCACGCAACAGATTTGTTCGTGCAGTTGCGCATGCACGTCTCGTTCAGTTTCATATCACCGTCACGCCCGTATCAGATGATCACAACCTCTCTGCACTTTAGGGGGACCATGCATCGATCGACAACGACGACGTAGCCTCCATCTGCACCGTCCATTGCCTGATCCAACGGCCCAGATTAATCCACGTCACCTGCATATGTGCCCTTGTGGGCCTCACTCCATCGTCTAGCTCTTCTTCCTCGATCGCCGGCCACACACGATTCATCCACCGGCCACTTATCTCGCTCGCACGAATGCACGATCGATTTATACAAATCCATCGACCATTCGACCTCCACCACCGCCGCCGTTATCCACTTCACCGGCCACTGTGCCTAGAGCATTATCATCGTCTACCTCACCTCTAGCTAGCTTCACTTGTGCTCCACTGCAACCAGTACACCGCATTAACTTCACACCTAGCTTAGCTCAGCTCACTATATAGCTTAGCTTAGCTTAGCTTAAGCTCAAGCTCAAGCTGATCGGAGAAGACATGATGGTGATGAGGCGGCGGCTGGCGGCGGCGGCGATGCTGGTGCTGGTCGCCGTGGCGGCGGCCGCCACCGTGTGCGCGGCGCAGCTCCGACGAAACTACTACGCCGGCGTGTGCCCCAACGTGGAGTCCATCGTCAGGGACGCCGTTTCCAAAAAGTTCCAGCAGACGTTCGTCACCGTCGGCGCCACCGTGCGCCTCTTCTTCCACGACTGCTTCGTCAACGGCTGCGACGCGTCGGTGGTCGTCGCGTCGACGGGGAACAACACGGCGGAGAAGGACCACCCAAACAACCTCTCCCTCGCCGGCGACGGCTTCGACACCGTCATCAAGGCCAAGGCCGCCGTCGACGCCGTGCCGGGCTGCCGCGACCGCGTCTCCTGCGCCGACATCCTCGCCATGGCCACCAGGGACGCCATCGCGCTGGTACGTACAACTATTGCAGTTGCACGTCACGTCACCATCAAGATGTATCATCATATATATCGCATAATTAACCAAGTACTCCACTAATTAATTTTGTTGAGAGATGTGTGTGCTTGCATGGGTACAACATATGCAAGAAAGAAAAAGCTTCATCTGATCGGAATCAATGGTGTTCGATTGGTGTGCAGGGCGGAGGTCCGTCTTACGCGGTGGAGCTGGGGCGGCTGGACGGGCTGAGCTCGACGGCGAGCAGCGTCAACGGGAGGCTGCCGCCGCCGACATTCAACCTCGACCAGCTCACTGCGCTCTTCGCCGCCAACGGCCTCTCTCAGGCCGACATGATCGCGCTCTCCGGTGAGCCGCTCCATCGCTTACTGCAATTAATTATTAACATCTAGCTCCCATTAATTAAGTGAAACAAACTTCATCAAATTCTTTCGGAGATGGATTTTCAACTTTTATTCCTGGAGGGATGATCATCGAAATAATTAAGAAAATATATAGATTAATGTGAGTTATATCGCTAACAAATATGTAAGCTTAAATTTGAAAACAAATAACACTGAAACTAGTATATTATCTGTTTTTTATAACTTGTAGAATCGGATATGTTTGTGGAGTGAATATTTTATATTAATATATCTCATTAATTTTAACATATATATACCTCGAGAAATGAAAATATTTTCTAAAAAAATTATATCAATTCTTTCCGGTCTTTCAAGTCAAGGCAACTATATATATTGATAATATATACTAGTACATATCTGCTTAGTGACTGAGAAATAGCCACTACCAATTACTAGTTGCTTGTGCTTAATGATTAGGCAATCAATTAATTACAAAAGCAACTTGTTCATATGTACTAAGTATCTTTTCTTAGTTAAGCATAGTTACTACATCTCCCATGCATATTTGCTAGCTTTTGTTGCATCTGAGAGATAAAGGCAAGCAGATCTCTCTAGCTAAGTAAATATTCCCTGGCTTGCACACAATCCAACTCCTACCAACCATGCTTGCCTGTGGTTGGAACCATCTGCTACAACTGTACAAACAACCGTACAAATCCTTCCATCGAGATCACTGGATCCCAAGCCCATCTCTGGAAAGCAGCCGAACATGAAGACACAAAACTATGTGCTTGCCCATGAGCTGTTTTTTTATATCAACATGTCCTGTCACGACATTCCGGTTTGGACCTAGGTAGAAAAGATCTGAAAACCACTCAGCTGTCACATATCTTGACATATTAATTGCCACTAAAAAATAGACCACTCAGAGCCGAGGTGTCACTTCATCGATTTTCACTGGCCTTTCATTATTGGTGGACGATCCATCCGTTTGCGAAAATGGATTCTACCTCCAGAACAAACCTGTTTTGTGGTAGTGACTATTGGCTCCTTATGAATTGGTGGTGTTACTCACTGCTGGTTCAAAACCGACAGTAATATTCTATTCTTTATATGTATGTATTGATTTCATGTCATGGTATATTATAATGCAGCGGGACACACGGTGGGATTCGCGCACTGCAACACATTTGCAGGCCGGATCCGTGGGTCGTCGGTGGATCCAACTATGAGCCCACGGTATGTGGCGCAGCTACAGAGGTCGTGCCCGCCCAACGTGGACCCACGGATCGCCGTGACCATGGACCCGGTGACACCGCGGGCCTTCGACAACCAGTACTTCAAGAACCTACAGAACGGGATGGGCCTTCTGGGCTCTGACCAGGTGCTATACTCGGACCCACGGTCCAGGCCCATTGTGGATTCTTGGGCCCAGAGCAGCGCCGCCTTCAACCAGGCCTTCGTGACGGCTATGACCAAGTTGGGCCGGGTTGGGGTCAAGACCGGGTCGCAAGGCAACATTCGGCGCAACTGTGCAGTGCTCAATTAATAATGAACTGATCATCTACATGGATGCTCTTAGACTGCGCTTAATTAATCCCGATGTTAAATTGTTGCTTTCTTTTGCACAATTGTAAAGGAAAAACATAAGTAAAATTGAAGCCATATATAGATGCATGTAAACTACAACTGAAATGGTTGGTTATAAAGTTGTTGATTATCATTAAGTTATTTGTGGCCATGATACCTCGATGTAATGTACTGATGAACATCTGGCAGATTGGAGGGAGACGAAATTGCATTTCCTCTCGGTGGTCGAATTGAAGTGGCCAAACATGAATGGCGTGTATTGTTTCAGCTTGAAATTAAGTGAAACATCACATCGTTGCCAATGTTACCACTTACCACCAAGGTCATGGTTGTATGTGAAAAGTGTCATTGTCTACCTCTTCAGTCTTCACCAACCCAGTACATTGATCAGATGTTATAAATATTGACATATTTTCTCTTTCGTGCGTCTTAAAAAAACAGATTTAAAATCACTGGAGACATTTTTTTCGAAGTAAATATTTGTTTTTTATACATTTCACCTTCCCTTTTTCTTTGAATATGACATTTTTATGTGCTAGTAGAACATTATTAATTAATTATCAGTCCGTGAGTTGCACATAGTATTGTTATATATTTGTTATTATAAATATTGAAAGTTTAGTCATATGCTAAATGCTAAATGTGTTGGTCGTTCGATTAATTATAGTCTACAAGGATAGTCCATATTAATTACAATTTGCTAAATAACGGTAGAGTGGGATTTATAACTTCATATTTACTGTTATGTATCTAGACAAGAGTATGTTCAGATACAATGATAAAAGTTGTTATATTTGGGAACGAAGATAGTACTACTGTTTATTATTTTACAAATATTGAAAACTAAAACTAAAGAGAACCCGTGGTATTTAGAATTGTATTTTTTTCACATGAACTCTGACCAATACAATATGATACATCTGAATATCTAATAAACAACTGGATCTTTCTGGTTAATGTGCGATTTAATTAGGACCCAACTAATAATAGATATGAGTATATTGATATATTGACAGACATATATACTTCATCCGCCAAATAAAAATAGTCAACTTCTAAGAATGAATTATCCAAATTCGTTCTCAGAAGTTGGTTTCTTACAGGTGTAGATATTATATAGTTGTTCTTATTAGGAAAAGCAAACTGTAATAATTAATGTTCAAGATCGATCCATTTATTATATCTCTTTACAACATTAATTGAAGAGTGCTTAATTTACTTACAAGCATAAATATGCAGATATAAAGCTATAAACTGCACTTCCCTAACAGTAGCAGTGTGTAGCACACAGACACCCAGCTTTGAAACTTTGCAAGTCAATGGGCGCCGGCAGAATGAGGCGGCTCGTGGTGGCGCTCCTAGTGCTGGCCGATGGCACCACCGTCTGTGCAGCGCAGCTCCGGCGTGACTACTACGCCGGCGTCTGCCCCAACGTTGAGTCGATCATCCGCGGTGTCATCACAAGCGAGCTCGATCAAACCTTCACGCTACTATAGAAACAATTTTTCTATATGAGGACCCCTAGGTTACATGCAGACCGTAATTAATCGCGTCTGCAAAAATCGACCTCTATTTTCACATATGGCCTTTTAAGAGGCCACACGAAAAAATGAGTCAATTTTCACATGTAGTTCTCTTAAGAAGCCACATGCAAAAATCTATTTTCACATATGGGTCTCTTAAATGGTCAGCATGTAAAAATATCTTCTCTCCTCCATAAATTTTTTTTCTCCTCTCCTTTCTCTTTTTTCTCTCAGCCACTTTAAATTTTTCACCTCCTTTCCTCTCTCTCTCTTCCTCTCCTCTCTTCTCCTGCGAGCAGCTAAGAGCAGGCGGCGACCAACACGGCGACCTCGGGCGGCGCCGCCGCCGACGAGGAGGCAGCCGGGAACGAGCGGCGAGCGGCTCGACAACCTCGGGAATGGCCGTCCCCATCCCCGCCTGGCACCGCTGCCGATGACGACGAGGAGGCGGTCGAGAGTGGCACAGGTGTCTATGACGGCGGGATGCTCCTCGGCTCCTCCTCCTTCACAGCCGGGCGGGAGGCACGGCGCTGGTGGATCTGGCGCCCCCTCTCCATCCCACACGGATCCGGTCACTGCTTTGCCCCCCACGCGCGTGGATCCGGCGATGGCGACGCGGATCTGGTGCGGGCGACAGCAGGAGTGGCGGCGGCGGCCACGGCGACGGTGGCTGCGGCGACCTTAGCGGTGGCGGGCGACGGCGAGAGAGGCGACGGGCGATGGCGGGAGTGGCGACGGTGGCTGCGGCGACCTCAGCGGCAGTGGGCTTGGCCTCAGATAGCCGGTAGGCGTGAGGCCGCCACCGGCAGGCTAGGGTTTTTTCTTTTTGGGAATTTTATTTTTTTTGTGATTTTTTGTTTTAGCATGCGGTCGGCTTAATCGCCCACATGCGGTTGTGGCGGCTACATGCAAAAATCCGATTTTTGTATACCTTTGGACGCATGCGAGCCATCCATCCGCATGCAAAAATCGATTTTGGCCGCATGGAAAAACCGAATCTATAGTAGTGTCGCCACGGTCGGCGCCACCGTCCGCCTCTTCTTCCATGACTGCTTCGTGACGGGCTGTGACGCGTTGGTGATCGTCGCGTCGACGACAAACAGCACAGCAGAGAAGGACTACCCCATCGACAAGTCCCTCGCCCTGCGACGGCTTCGACACCGTCATCAAGGCCAAGGCCGTCGTCAACGCTGTGCTGGAGTGCCGCAACTGCGTCTCCTTCGCCGACATACTCGCCATGGCCACCAGGGACGCCATCACGCTGGTACCAACAACTATAGTTAACTACCACACCCTTTTTTCAATAATAATATCGTTGACTTTTGGACACACGTTTAACCATTCATTTTATTAAAAACTTTATGTAATTATTATTTTTATTATTGTCAGTTGTTTTATCACTAAAAGTACTTTTAAGCACAATTTATATCTTATGTATTTGCACAAAATTTTTAAAATGATTAAATGTGTGACTAAAAGTCAACGGACTCATCTATTAAAAAAAAGAGTACTTGCATTAATTGCAGTTGTACATCACTGCTGATCTATCACCTTATTGTTGTGCAGGCTGGCGGCCCATTGTATGCGGTGGAGCTCAGGCGGCTGGATGGGCTGAGCTCGACGGCGACTAGCGTCAATGGGAAGTTTCCATTGCCGTTCTCCAACCTCAACCAGCTCATGAAGCTCTTTGCCCTCAATGGCCTCTCGCAGACCGACATGATCACCCTCTCCGGTGAGTCATTCCACTCAGCTATGACGAAGGTATAAGTGGCTAACCCATAAACCTATTTATAACTCAAATAAGTGGATAATCGGGTTAGCCACTTATACTCTTATGACGCACCAAATCATTATTGAATTTTGTACCAACTAAGAACACTATGTCATTGTCATGTGCAGCCGCGCACTCGGTTGGGTTTACTCACTGCAACACATTCACGGCCCGAATCAGTGGGCCGAGCCTGGACCCAATGAAGAGCCCGAGCTATGCGGCACAGCTACATGAGTCGTGTCCACCCGGTGACTCGCGGATCGTCATGGACCTAGATCCGGTGACACCGCAAGCCATTGACAACCAGTTTTTCAAGAAACTACGAAATGGGATGGGCTTGTTGGGCTTGGACCTGGTCCTATACTCGGATCCCCATCCAAGCCCACTGTTAAGGATTGGGCCGACGACCATGTGGCCTTCAACCGGGCCTTTGTGGATGCATGACCAAGATGGGCCGGATCGGAGTTAACATTGGGTCTGAAGGCAACATTCGTCGTGATTGTGCAGTGCTGATTGATTTTGATCAGTTCATATGAACTAGTTGAGCAGAGCTAGAAACATCAATATTTTTCTGTTGAGAGACGTGTAGTGATGATTTACTTGAAATATGCTCCTCAAATTTGAGAAAATTACAGTAGAAAATTCATAACTATGCGCATACCCCTTTCTACCCCCCTGCCAATAGATCCTTTTATTGCCCATGAGAAAGACCCAGAGTCTTACTGACTAGCCAGCCTATGGTTCGAGACTCATCTCCTCAATACCATTGATATGGAAGTTCTTTCTTTCATATCTAGTTTTTTTTACCTAGTCTTTTATTAGCTAATTGTTGTGTTGTGTATTTCTGATTCTCTTTTTCCAATTTTTAGAAAACAAGATATTAAACCATACGGTTCATGTGAAAATTAAATGGAAAATTTCAATAACAAAAGACGAATTGAGTGTAATTAGGTTTTCTACGATGAAATATGTTCACACTAGTTTGAGTCTCCGGTATATTTACTATTAATTATTCTTATGTCTATAACAACAAGATACATACGATGACTTTATAAATGTTTCCCTTGCATGCCTTAATTTTGGACCAGCAAACGTGCGGTACACAGTGAGAAAGCACAATAAAGACGACCACGGCCTCCCAGTCACTGCCTTCTGGGCCCCACGGCCGGCCGCACCATGTGGGTCAAGTGATCGCTGACAGCTTGACACCCTTCACACTATCGTCGTCATATGGATATGGACACATGGTCCTAGCACTGATCACACATTGTTGAATGATTCATTCAGAAAAACTTTGTTGATTAAGTCGACTAAAGCTGAGTTCTTTTTTACTTTTCCAATTTATTTTTCTCGTGTTTTTTAAACTATTTAACGATATGTTTTTAAAATTTTTATATAAAAGTTATTTTAAAAAATCATAATAATTTATTTTTTAAGTTATTTTTAGTTAGTGCTTAATTAATTATACATTAATAAACCATCGTGTTTTCCGAATACAGCCTAAGACTTTGGATGGAAATTATAACATGACCCCCACCAATCTTCTTGCTACGTGGCACTTACAGGAACTGCTGCCAATAATATTTAGGTGTAGTTTGATTTAATTTAAGGAATAAGATGATGATAAATCAACCGTTTCAAAACAACAAATATACATTCATAATTAGTATTTCCTCCGCGAGGATACCTGCAAAATTGCACATCAGAACACAACTGCAAGCAACTGGTTAAGTTTATCACTTCTTCCTCATTGATTCCATCAATGGTATTGTCATTAGGAAAAACTGCAGCTCATTATTTTCATTCAACGAGGCTGCGTTAGAATTAGATTATGTGCAGTCACCTAAAGTAAATAAATGTTATTTCAAGAAAAAAATTTAAATAAATAAAAGGAAAGTGGTTACTACTTACTAGTACTACGAGTTTCCGGCACAGAATGTATGCACGACTGAGACTTGATATTAGCAAGTTCTCAAAAAAAAAAAGAGACTTGATATTAGCACAGCAACATTTCTTTTCTGTACATTTTCTCTTCCACACCTCCAAAGTCCAAGCATAGATAGAAGCCAGTGAAGTGAGTTGCCAAAGACACATTCACACTGTGCTTTATTTTCTCTTTATGAACGGAGACTTTGACCCGGTGATACCAGAATCAAATCAAATGGCCATTGGCCAAACCTATGACGACAAAGGAAACTGGAGGAAAAGCTTGTGCATATATATGCATATTTTTAGGGTTGATGTGCTAATAGTATGCTCTGTTGCTATTCCAGCATGAATCCCACAAACAACCAATTGCTCCTCATCATCGTCATCATAAACATTAGTTCGTACCTGCTAGCAGGAGGCAGCTGCATCCCTGAAGAGAGAGCTGCCTTGCTCTCATTCAAGAAGAGCATCACCTATGATCCCGGTAACAATCTCGCCTCCTGGCACGGCCAAGACTGTTGCCGGTGGAGAGGCATCAGGTGCAGCAACCACAGCGGCCATGTCCTTGATCTTCGCCTTCGCAATCCCAATCCAAGCATCGACAGCGCACAAGGATGCGAAGATCTCAATGCCTTGTTTGGTCAGATAAGCCTCTCTTTGCTTTCGCTCAAGCACCTACAACACATGGACCTCAGCATGAACTGCTTGGATGGGCCAAACAGCACTTTACCTGAGTTCTTGGGTTCCATGCACAGCCTGAGGTATCTCAACCTCTCCGGCATACCGTTCGCCGGTCGAATCCCGCCTCAATTCGGTAAATTGTCGAGGTTGCAATATCTTGATCTTGGACAGAATGGTCTCTCTGAGGAGATGTACTCAACGGACATCACCTGGTTGACATATCTATCTCAGCTGCAGTACATTAGTATGAGCAATGTTAATTTATCAGGAATAACAGACTGGCCTCATACCTTGAACATGATTCCATCTCTAAGGGCTGTCCGTCTTTCTGGATGTAAACTTCAAAGTGCAAACCAGTCACTTGTGTATCTCAACCTCACAAAACTTGAGATGCTTGATCTATCCTTCAATGGTTTTGATCACCCTATTGCATCGAGTTGGTTTTGGAAAGCGACAAGCCTCAAGTACCTCAATCTTCAGGCAGACAGATTGGTTGGCAAATTTCCACAAGAACTACGAAACATGACATCTCTCCAAGTCCTTGATGTTTCATACAACAATCTGAACAAGGAATTAGTGATGGAAGGAGAGCTGAACAATCTATGCAGTTTGGAAATACTAGATCTCACCAGCATGGAGATAATTGGAGATACAACAATGTTGATTGAAGGTTTGTCGTCACAGTGTGCAAGGAGAAAATTGCTAGAGCTGCATTTAAGTCACAACAATTTCACTGGAGCCTTGCCAAATTCGATACGAAAACTTACGAGCTTGCAAATGCTTGACTTCTCCTCCAACAACCTTATTGGAAGTATACCACCAGGGATTGGAAACTTGACGTCTTTAGTCAGTCTTGACCTCTCTGATAATGATATTTCTGGACATGTACCAGAAGAGGTTATGAATTTATTAAGCTTAGTCAGACTTAACCTCTCCAGCAATCGCCTAAGCGGAAGTGTCCCTGACGAAATTGGTGTGCTTACTAATCTGACTTCTTTGGACCTAAGCAATAACAATTTCAGTGGTGTTATCAAGGAAGAACACTTTGCAGGTCTGATAAGCTTGAAGGACATAGACCTGTCTTCCAATAGTTTGAAGGTTTCAACGTATTCAGATTGGCTTCCACCCTTCAAACTGGAGTCTGCTCTGTTTGCATCTTGTCAAATGGGGCCTCTATTTCCATCTTGGCTTCAGTGGCAGCACAAAATCATCAAACTTGACATTTCAAGCACAGGTCTAATGTGCAAGATTCCTGATTGGTTTTGGTCAACATTTTCCGAGGCCACATATCTAGACATGTCGCAAAATCAAATAAGTGGTAGCTTACCAGCGCATCTAGGTGACATGGCTTTTGAACAACTCTACCTCAGTTCAAACCAACTCACTGGACCAATACCTCCTTTTCCAAGAAACATCACTGTGTTAGACATCTCCAACAATTCATTCTCAGGAACACTGCCGTCACATCTTGAAGCTCCACAGCTTGAAACATTACTCATGTATTCAAACCGAATTGGTGGCAACATTCCACAATCTATTTGTGAATTGCAACTGTTGGGAGATCTAGATTTGTCAGGCAACCTTCTGGTGGGTGAAATGCCACAATGTTCTGAGATCAGCTATACATTTCTCCTGCTAAGCAACAATATGTTATCAGGAAAATACCCGGCATTTTTGCAGAACTGCACAGGCCTGCAGTTTTTGGATCTTGGGTGGAATAAGTTCTTTGGGAGCTTACCTGCCTGGATAGGAGACTTCAGAAAATTTACAATTTATACGACTTAGCCACAATACATTTTCTGGGAGCATTCCAGCTGGAATTACAAATCTTTTGTCTCTTCAGTACTTGGACCTATCAGATAACAACATATCTGGTGTTATACCTTGGCATCTATCTAACCTTACAGGCATGACAAAGAAGGGCTTCATGCCTTTTTCTAGTACTTCTCAGGGTCCAGCTGGTTTGGGCATGGTCGAAGTAAGTGGTCAATTCGGAGAAACCTTGTTAATATTTACAAAAGGGAAACAACTTCCATATGGCGGGGGACTTAAGTATTTTGTGGGCATTGATTTATCAAGAAACTCATTGACAGGTGAAATTCCACCAGATATCACTTCTCTTGATGCATTAATAAATTTAAATTTATCTTCAAACCACTTGAGTGGAGAAATTCCCAACAAGATTGGTGCCCTGCAGTCATTGGAATCTCTCGACCTCTCTGAGAACAAGCTTTCTGGTGAAATCCCATCAAGCTTATCAACTTTGGCATCCCTAAGCTACTTGAATTTGTCCTACAACAATTTATCTGGAAGGATACCCTCAGGCCGCCAACTTGACACCCTCAGTGCAGATGATCCATCGCTAATGTATATTGGAAATGGCGGCCTTTGTGGGCCTCCTCTACAAAAGAACTGTTCAAGAACTCGTACATTCATCCATGGCTACATCCACAGAAGCAAGCAAGAATTTGAGCCAATGACATTTTATTTTGGTTTTGGTATAGGACTTGTGGTGGGGATCTGGGTGGTGTTTTGTGTCCTGCTGTTCAAGAAGACATGGAGGATTGCTTATTTTCGGTTCTTTGATAAGCTGTATAACAGAGTTTACGTATTTTTTGTTGTAAGTTGGTCAAACTTGGCAAGAGAAGCAGCTGCAGAATAAGTAAATACTTTGAAGGAGGCAACATCAATGCCTTTGATAAAAAAAACATAACGGGAATAATTTTGTATTAACCTAGGTGAGGAGATCTCAACAGGATACTACGTGTTTAGTTGTGAGCGTTGTTTGTTCATCTAAATAAGGAGGAAGATGTCTGATTCTGCTTATACATGTAAATCATTAGTATGTGTTCCCTTTATATACAATCATGAGGTTCTTTCATGGCATACATAATTCCATCATGTTTTCCTGCTTACTGTTGAGCATTTTGTGCTAGATTATAAGATACTGGTAGACAATCATGCAAAATTTTAAGATATGCTCTTTTAGCTAATAAAAAAAAAATTAATAAATGACAATAAACAAAGCAGTTAGCCTAACAGAGGGCACTCGCTGAAATCACTTCAACACAGTACTATGAATAAAGGAAGAATGCGGCAATATATAGCTTGTGAATGTGTATATAGTGCGGTTTGTGCAAACAGGTGGGTGCCAAGAGACTAGTTTTTGGATCCCAGACATTTTATGACCATACATAACAAACCTATGTCCATAGCGTGCGCTGCCCCGGCGCGGTGGGCCGGGCATTTCGCCGAGCAGTTGGCGTGCGGCAGCGCGTTGTCCCACTCTCCCACGTACTTGCGGTGCAGGGCTGCACCCGAATGAGAAAGGAGCAGACGTACCGGTCGAGGGACAAGCACGCAGGCTGTTGGCGGCGGCGGTGCCGGCGTTCTGCACCGGCGTAATTGGAGCCCGCCGCCGGCGGCGGAGGACCGGAGGTACGGCCATGGTCTGGGCAGCGGAGGTGAGGAGCTACCAGTGACCGCCCTGGTTGGGTTGGGTTTGGGGCTTGGGGCGAACTGGGTCTTGGGCTCAAGAGGGGAAGAGAATTGAGCCCAAATTACTTGGGTGGGCCTGGGGTATGTAAGCAGTAACCGGGCTTTGGGCCCAAGAGAATGCATTGCAAGATTGGGAAATAAGGGAAGGGAATAGCTATACTTGTCGACAAATTTTCTACATATATAAATATAGTATAATTATATTATAATTTACATATAACTACAATACAATTTGTATATAACTTTCAAAATCTCACGATAACATATTATTTTCGTAAAACGGAGGTCGTGAGACTGAATCTCCTCATCCGTGTGCGTGCTATGTTTTTTTTCAACTTGTGCAAATCTTGAAATAAATCTAATGGCTTAAAATTATGTGAAAGTTATATACAAGTTATAACATAATTACATTATAATTATATTGTATTTACATTTGATAAATTTTTTTAAAAAAATTTGTCGAGAAATATATAGCTTGTTGGTGTTGGTGACTGCGATTGATGATAACTGCAGATTCAGTGAACTGAGAGAAGATTGTTTTGTCGTTTTATTATTATGCAACAAGAACACACTCTGACGACGACGAAAATAAAATAAAATCAACGCGCTTTTGCTGTCAGCTGTCAAGCTGAAGTAGAGTACTCCTAGCTACTAGTCGTGCAGAGCAAATGCATCGTCAGAAGACCAAAACTGAATAAAACATAAGAAATGACCCGTAATGTTGTTGCAGGAAAAGATTGGTGTGCTGCACAAATGGAATGAATAAATCAAGTACTAATTGATTCATACAGATTGATAGATATTAGATAGGCTAAGACTGCTTGTCTTTAGTCCAAGAGAGGCAAATAGTTGAGTGCACATCTAGGCATCCTCCAAATTATAAACACTGCAATTAGAGCACAAGAGCAGCAGCTTACTTTTGTATGTTTCTTTCATGCCACAAAAATTAAGTTCTATATCCTGACATGTCATCTACACACCATCAGAATTCAGAAAGGAACCCAAAACAACAAAAGGAATGCCAATCTCTAATAGTGGCATTTGGGCATGCATTGCTTTGTTGTTCTTTGGATGATAATCTGAAAAAAAAATTAAAAGGTTCTCCTTTTGTTTTGTTTTTGGTTCTAGTGGCCACCACAACAGTTGCAGGCTTGGTTGAGCAAAAGATGCAGATCGTCATCAACAATCTACACCGAATCTGAAAGAGAGCCACTCGTTTGCTCCAGGTGTCCATTTCTAAACAGGCACCCCAAAACTGGCCTAATGAGCTTTTTCCTTGGCACTTAAAGTGCCAAGATTAGTGGATCATAAGAGCTCTTGGAACTTTCTTATGTATATATATGGTGAAAAAGTTCAGGCTTCAGAATTCAGAGTGGGGTGTGAGTGTGTCAGTGTAATCATCCATTGGCCCATGAAAGAGCTTAATTTAGAGAGCTGAATGTGATGATCTAGTGACTTTGAGTAAACTTTCTGTGCTAAACTTAAAAATGACACAACTAACTCTGAATTTCTCAGTTTCAGACTTTCAGTGTGGGTGTGAGTGACTCTGCAATATTTTTCAGGCGATGAATGAGATCAGGTCTAGTTAATGAAGCACGACTGTTTCCCAAGCCAACACAAATAGAAATACAGCTTAATCTCGTTTTATCCTTCAAATTAAAGAAAAAATTAACTTGATTATGCTTCCTTCCTTTCCTCTGAGATGGATCCAACTGTGTAACCTGGTGATGTCAATGCCAATCAAACCATGTCGCAGTGCATGCACGTATGTATCAGATTAGCAACGGACAAAACTAAAGTTGGCATATTAGTACATTCTCTTTTGCAAAATAATAATAAAAAAAGAGAACTTGGCTTGTACACACTGGTGACTGCGACCCTGAGAGAGAAAGAGATGTGATGGCCAAATCGAATTCAACTAATTAACGGTGCACACGCACGCACGCCTGAAAAGTTCATTCCATTCCAAGGAATTGGAATGGAGAATTGTTCTTGTCTGACAAAGCTGCAATTGGGCGTCTCAGGATTCTGACTGTTATGTCTGAACCTTCATGTCTTGTTAGTTTCAGCATCAATTCCTGAATGAATGACAGTGCTATCCACAACTCTGTAAATTGCAGTTACTACCAAGTAAATGTCTGAACTCTGAATTTACAGTTATATATAAAGTCTGATATGCTGATTGCTGAAAATGTCAGATGACCATAGTTTTGCAGTCATATGAACAAGAATATGGATGGAGAAAAATGAGCATGTGTTACACGAGAGGAAAGAGGAAAAGACCATGTAGTGGTATTTCATTTGAGCACATGTTACCCAAGTTCTCCGTCTTGTATGTTCATGCAGATTGTGATCAATCATCAAGATTTTGGCCCACAATAATGCTCTCGCAACATGACAAGAAAGATCATCAACCAATCTAATTTAATATAGGAATCATTACAAGGGAAGAAATGGAAATGTGAAATGTGTTGCCTCGTGTTAGGAGCTCAGGAATAAATAGCTTAATCAGGCACTAATCCTGCTGCTAAGGCGGCTGTTAGCTGAATATTTTAGCTGATTAATTAAAGTGGCTCAATACTACTCACTGCTACTACTACATCGTCAGATGCGTATGACAGCAGGAGACAGAAGAAGAGATGGACTGTTAATTGTAACACGGCTTTGACACCAACTGATCATGAACAAGTTGGCAATTCTATATATGCAAGGGAAACCTGATGGTAACTATTTTAGATAATGACCTGATGGTAACTGGTAAATATCTCATTATTTGGCCCAATAGGATATTTATTTATTAATTTTGGTTTTCACCTCTAGGATGAACTAATTTGTGACAGTAATATATGCGAGAGCTACTGCTAAAAGATTTAATTCCAGCCGTCTCTTTTTTATTTTAAGAAGCAATTTTTATTCGGTATAAGGAAGTAGACGTCGCGTTGCGCTTTGTTTTTATTCGGTATATTAAGAGGTCCACATCGGAAGTGGTTTATTTAATTTGGCATAACAACTGGGATTTGAGAGTTTAGACAGATACTTGCACGAATACGATTGTTATATTTTCACAAAAAAATTGACATTTCAAATTCCCTGGCTCCATTACTCAATTTTCCATCGTCTATGTCTATTTCGCGTTTTGAAACATTGCTAAATTTATAATTTAAGAGTAGTGTTATTATATTTTAAGCCACTGCCTAAGTGCCTATTAAGTTTACAGAATACAAAATAAAACCAGTCTTGAATTTATGATTTCAAAGGGCAACTTATTTTAACAAAGATATATTTCCTTGTTGACAATATTTACGGCGGTTTTTACTAGCAGCAGAAATGATCAAGACCTTTATATATTTTCTCATCCAATGAACAATAACGAAAATGCAAACTAAATAAAGAGCACTCTATATGCACATCAATCAAAAATTAACTGCCCTCCATGGGTTTGAGTCCCCAACTCAACAGAAATGCTATTAGTATTTATGATTAATTATTATTTTTAATGATAAACGAGGTATCCGTTCACTGTGATGACTTTATAAATCTCAATTTAAATTTATGTCTTCGTAAGAGTGAGTGTGTCCGCATGTCTATGACCGTGTTTTAGTTTTTTTTTTCGAATTGAGGGTGAGAAAATTGTTACGGTATCGGTGCCCAAATAATCCTAGCCGTCGGATCGTGACCGTGCGCGGCGGGAAGGGAAGGCGCGAGGTAGAAGACGACGCGGCGCGCCCGACACAGCGACGTCGACAGCCATCCATCCACGTGCGCGCTCGTCTTCCTCCGCCGCGTCCACATCAACCTCTCTCTCCCCGACGGACGCCGTCGATCGCCTTCTCTCTCTCCCACGCGCATTTTCTCCTCTTCCTCTCTCTCTCTCACACACACACCTCCTCGCTTAGCTATAAATCAAGCTAAGCTCACGAGCTCCGAGAGAGAGAGAGAGAGAAACGAGAGATATCGCCGGCGAGAGCAGGGCAGAGAGTGCAAACTAACTTAGCAGGCATCGCCGGCGGCGTACGTCCGGAGAGAAGCTAGGATCGATCGACGACCATGTCGTGCCTTGGGCGGGCGGCGGTGCCGGCGAAGCGGGTGTGGCTCGGCCTCACCGCCCGCCTCGGCCTCCGGCGAACCACCGGTAAGTGAAAGTCCACTCTGACTTCTTCCATCGATTTAGTTGCCGCGCCACCGCCGGCGACGAGATGAAGAGACTGATCAGATGAGGGCGATGGGTGGTGCAGGTCTGGGGAAGCTGCGGAATGAGGTGCGGACGTGCGAGTACAGCGACGTGCACGTCATGTGGGAGATGCTCAGCTCCATGGACGCCGCCGCGCCGCCGCGCCACGCCGCCGCCGCCGCCAGGAAGACCACGAGGCGGACCGCCGCGTGGAGCCGCCTCGTCTCCTGCTGCTGCTGCGCTTTCTGATCAGCCGACTTCATCCGATTCAGAGACATCGGACGAGTGGCAAGAGCAACAAAAAGCTTCATTTTGGGATCTAGAATTTGCAACATTCCAGACCACCTTTGGAGTTTGGAACAGAGGAATTTGGAGGAATTTCACGAAAATCAGTTCAGTTCTCTTCGAAAAGGGGATGAAATTCTCGTGTTCGAAACGGGGTCCAAGTAAGTAGTGGAGCAAGATGTGTATTTGCGTTTGCGTGTATGTATTCATGAGTTGTATGTTTACATAGGCTGCTCTGCTTCTGATTCATATGTGCATTACTATTAGAATTATGCTCAGTGTACAAAGACAATTTTGTTCTTATCCTAATTAATTTTGCGTATTGTTCATCTGATTTGATGTTTCTCCAAATCTTGTTTCAATGTTATTGACACCGAACTATCGCAAGCAACTTGGATTAAATTTGAAAGTACTATTTTCTGTAGCAGAAATGATGGAAAAAATATTCATCCGACAGCCTGATTTGGACGAATTTTATTGTTTGTGTCTCTGATAGCACAGGATAAGAGAAATGTGCAAACTGGCATGCTTGCTAACAACCACCGTTATTTGATATTCATGGAAAACTCTAGAGCACATACATTTGGTTTTTCTTAATTTGTAGAGAATTCATCAACGTCACATCACACATTCAAATATGCACTTGGTAGTTGAGTGCCGCCCATACAGAATTCAACAGGGAAGGCAAGATAGAGACACAATAATCTGTGTATATACTTGTTTGTGTTTGTCATGTTCTGATAATTTTAGTCATGTACAGTGATCTGATTCTGATTACCAGAGTTGATCAATTTGACGTGTGATGACTGATAACCTGCAGCTCTGACCAAGAGTCCAAGACACACAGAAATAAGTACACCCAGATTGTTTAAGGTGTTAATTTTGCAGTTATAGATGTGATTATTTGCATTAGAGAACAGCACATCTGCCAAAGATCAAATATGACCAAATTGCATGCCGACACAAACGAACATATTAAGCAAACAGAAAAAGATAGAACAATATCAGCCTACACATAACAGAGTAACAGACAGCAAAAAGGAAAAACAAATAGAGTGTGATGCTATCTTTGATGTAATCATCTGTGTTAAAATACTATAATGCATTAATGTCAACGGGAACGAATATAAGCACATACTAGCATGAAAAAGACGGCATGAAAACCAGACTGAATGGATGATATTTTCTGGATTAATTGAGGTTAACATTAAGAAATGAGGAGAAGCATGGAGAAGCAATTCTGAACTGATGGTGTCAATTACAAGTTGATGCGTGTGTCACGGAGAGAAGCCGTGTGCCGTAGGCAGCGAGGCAGGTATACATGTGACTGATGGATCATTTCATAGATGATACCATTTGCCATTAGGATTACGAACTCCTTTTAATTCCATCATGTTTAATCAATCAAGAAACAGCACGAGTAATCCGTGCTTAAGAACCCTAAAATATCTTTTCTTTCTGGCAAAATTGCATAGACCACCGCAATTATTACTCTAGTTTTGAGATTTTACCCAATAACCTATTTTGTTGCAAAAGCCAATCCATCCAGATACACTAGGCTAAAATTGTCCCCTCCGTACATATGAATAGTTGATTTGGTCCATTTCTTTTAATATGGATTCACTACCGATCATCACAGATCCATGCTTAGCCCTCTCACCGTTCACAGTTATCTTCCCACTTTGAACTAACCCGAGAATAAGCTCGAGTCGGACTCACCTTATAGCCATGTTAAATAAGTTGACCTGGATAATATGGTCCAGAACAAATCCACATCGAAAGAAATGAGCCGAATCAAGTACTCACGTGTGTTGGGTGGATAGGCTTTTTCAACAAATTGGGGTATATGATGAAATCTCAAGACTAGAGTTATAATTGGGGTGGTTTGCAATTTTTCCTAGAGATTAAGGAACAGTATACCATTGGAACAGTAGAGGTCTTATACATGCGTATTAGGTCCAATACACATGGGTATCAATCAGGGGCGGACCTAGGATTTTCAACTTGTGTATTCGAAATAGTAAGGGGTAAAAATAAATTTTCTCTACACCTGAAGGCCTAATGATTGGCTTGTATAAAATCACACACTAATAATTATATAATATATAGCATATCTAACAGAAAATTAAGCATAATTTCATCTATTGATAGAATTGATCATCATTTGAAATTGTTTTAACATTTAACAAATAGAATTACTACAGGGCCCCTCTTCCTCTTGATGTTTTAGTTCTGAAAATTAAAACAACCATCAATACTAAGTTCTCTGAATTCAATTCCTATGAACAATTCTTGTAGGTTCATAGCTAACTAGCTAAGCAAGTACTACCAACTAAACAAGTGTGCAATGAATACTGAATTCAGAGAACTATGAAGTGTGAAATCAGTAAAG
Organism: Oryza officinalis; assembly: GCA_008326285.1. Classification (NCBI taxonomy): domain Eukaryota; kingdom Viridiplantae; phylum Streptophyta; class Magnoliopsida; order Poales; family Poaceae; genus Oryza; species Oryza officinalis. Next base: position 2,970,597 of record BDMV01000007.1, read on the forward strand.
TTTACTACCTCAAGTCCTTTGTCCTCAACCTCAACTCCTCAAGTCAAGAAGTGCCCCTCCCCTGGTGCCGCAGCCGCGCCGCGCGCCTACGTCGCACGCCGTGTAGCCTAGTAGTCGCTGCCGCCGTCGCACCGCTCACCCATCGCCCGGCCACCGCACCGCTCCTGCGTCATGCCCGCGCCCACGCCGCACCCGCCGCCCGGCCGGCACCGCTTCCTGCGCCGTGCCCGCGCCCATGGCCGCACCGCCGCTCGGCCGCCGCACCGCTCCTACGCCGTGCCTGCGCCCACGCCGCCGCCACACCCACCGGGCGCCGCCTCTGGCTCTACTAGGAGGGGATGCTGGAGAGAGGAGAGATGGAGGGAGAGGGAGGAATTTGTGCTGGGGGCTAATGGGCCTACAGAGGAGGAAGTAGGAAGAGGTCCAAAAGAGATGTTTGTTTGTTTATTAGACTGTTTAAGGCTTCTTCTTTTTACATATACAACATATATATCATATATATCTATTTTTTGTCTAAAATTCTTAGGTATACATCTAAATACTCTTGAATTAAAGTGGACCCGTCTCTGGTATCAATCGTGATACCTAGGTATCATGCCTATACCATTTGAACGGTATACCATTCTTTAGTATTTCTGTTTCTTTCAACAAGGCCTCCTAAAGTGTCATTTTTTAACTAGGCCCAATATGAGGGTCGAACACGTCAGGCCCATTAAGCAAGAGGACCTGTAGTAGACTAGTAGTACATGATTTCCTTCTAGCGAGAAATCAGAAAAGCACAGAATCCAAGATACTCCAAATAAACTGATATCAAGAATGCAATCTAAAATATCATAGTACGAGATCATGTAAATAACAGTCGATTGATCGAGTACCATATACTATATACGTTGATCGTACGTAATCACGGCAAAATAGAATCAACCAAAAATACAAAAATTCAGTACCAAAATCTAACGTTCGCAAGTACGTACGGCACACACCACATGCGGAAAAATTTGTAGGAAGGCGAGAAGACGAACGTACACCTACAGATCACACCCTGCACGTACTAAAATTAATCATCGATAATAAGTAGCAGCATTAGCGATTGATTGATTGATCGGTTGATGATACAGTAGCTGCTACTGTTCTTCGCTTCGATCCATAAATCGCTCTCTTTTTTTGTGTTCTTCTTGTGTTCTTGGAATCAAGAACAATGGTGGTCGATGGCGGCGCCGGCGTGGCGTCTCGGTCGAGCACGTCGCGCCGCCGCTCCGCCACGGCCAACTCGGATGCTCTGGTCGCCAAGGCGAAGCCCAAGGCAGTCGTCGCCTCGCGCTACCTCCTCCCGTCCTCCAGACCCGCTTCGCCGGCGGCGACGACATGCCGCGCGGCGTCACCGGCTGCCCCGAGGCGGCCGGCGATGGCAGCTGACACCGCGGCGAGAACCGTCTCGGTCGCGTTCCAGGACGCGAGCTACTGCTTGGATGTCAGCAAGGCCAGGCACTTGTCGCATGCGGCGCCGCCGCCGCCGGAGAAGAAGAGGTCAAGTTTTGCAGCTGGTGCGGCGGTGGTGCGGGCCAAGGTGTGCGACGCCCGGTGGCCGGCGTCGGCGGCCTCGGCGAACGCGGCGCCCTACGGTTTCCGCGGCGCCGCCATGCGGTCCGTGGCGTTCGACGAGACGACACCGCGGCGCGCGTCGGTGGACATCCCGAATCCCCTCCGCGCCGTGCTGTTATCGGACGACACCGAGAGCGCGACGTCGTCCACCGGGTCACCGGACGGCGACGCCACCGACGCCAAGCTCGCCCCTAGAGCGCGCCCGTTGCCGACGTCGAGCATCATGGCCTCTCCGGCGCGGTTCTCGCGCGACGCCGTGGGGAGCCGCTCCGAGCGTTTCGCCGACCACTCGACGCCGTTCATGTCGCGCACCCCGAGGTTCCTGGCCTCGCCGTCACCAAAGTCGACGGCGCCGGCGCCGCCGACAACGACGAAGAAGAAGTCGGTCAAGTCGCTGTTCAACGGGCTGCTCTCTTCGCCATTCACCAGGCCATCGCCAAAACATCCACCGCCGACCATTTCGCCGGCGAGCCCGTCTTCGGCGAGGAGCTCGGCGACGGTGTCGGCATCTGCCGTTCCAGGGAAGCTGCAAGCGCAGGGAAAAGCCGAGGAGGAGCATCAGCTGAAGCTACTGCACAACCGGCATTTGCAATGGCGGCTCGCCAATGCGGTGGCCAGCGCTGCGATTTCTGCGCAGGAACTGAATGCAGAGGTGAGTGTGATCTCTGATCTGTTCTTGGACAAAATTTATCATTCAAAATCATGAATTGAAGGATCAAATTGTAGGCAAGTATGGTGAAAATTTAGATATACGTATGATGGAAACTAGTCAGTCAGTTTTGTTTGTCAAGATTGTATCTTAGTTGCTGTCATCATGAATTAGTGCAGTATTTTGTGCACCTAGCAACAACTGTTCATGTTTCTTGTTAATTTGTTCCAATTTTCCATGGCAGAAACAATTGTGTGGTGCATGGGTTAGTATCCTTGGGATGCGCAAATCGATTGCCCTTAAGAAGTTGGAGCTACAATTACTGAGACAAAATTGTAAAGTCATGAATATTCTGAAGGGCCAAGTAAGAATTCTGCTCTTTTGGCAATTTTTCAACCTCAGTTTTTTGTTTCAGTGGAATTCATCTATTGTGATTCGTCACGTTTTTCTCTAAGAAAATGCATTTTTTGAGATTTGAACACTATTGGTAGTAGTCTAGTAGTCTCTGCAGTCTGCAGTAGAACACTTTTCTTTCAGGTAGTTACAGGACTGTGAGTAGTTGCTCCGTGCCATTTACATGCAGATTTCCTTGCCTGTCCAAATTGTAAGCACATGGTTTGTGGTTAAGCCTAGTTGTAAAGCTGAAAATAATCATCTCTTATCACTTGATTTCAACAGTAGTTACACCTAATATGGACGAATGAAGCTGTACACTGGTACTAGGCAGACTAGTTGAAAGGTCATGATTTGTCCCAGATCATTAGATAGATCAGCCATTATGCATGCTAACAAGCATTACACTGACTATACAGATGGCATATCTGGAAGAGTGGTCCTTACTGGAGAACAAGTATGCTAATTCATTGTCAGTAACAGTGGAAGCTCTGAATGCTACCGTTCTTCGCCTTCCTGTCTCTGATGGAGCAGTGGTTTGAAACCTGACAAAACACTGATCCTATTTCCTCCATGTTTCGTCCAAGTTTGATTGTATCTCATGTTTGGCATTACAACCTCATACTTTGCAGGCAGATTTTCAGCCTGTCAAAAACGCTGTTGGCTCTGCAGTTGATGTCATGCAGACAATGAGAAACTCAATGAGTAATCTACTGCCTAAGGTGCCCTTGTCTCTAAATCATAACTGTCTTTCCTTTTCCATTGCACTATAAATCACATCCACATAATGACATTCAGATCTACATAAGCGATGACATGTACAAAAGAGCATTGTAAACTACTATACACCTTAATTAAATTATGTGAGTTATCCTGAAGTCATCTGCTTCTTTCTGCAGCTAGCCAGGACAAATGTGTTGGTGTCTCAACTGTCCAAAATTGCCAGTCAAGAACAGGTTCTAATGGCGCAGTGCAGAGAGTTGCTGTCCGCACTAGCACTGATACACGTAAGTAGGACATAATACAGCTTGATCAGATTCAAGTTTGATGTGTCTGTAGTCTGTAGGATATCTCATTTCTTCCTACAATCTTGCTGAAACAGGTGAAGTACAGTAGCCTGCAAGGTCAAATGATTCAGCTGAGCGACCTAAAGAGGGCTAAAAGCGTTTCTAGTTCTGAGTATCCATACTGATCTTTAACTGAAGGATGTAGCTGAGGTTGGATGACAGTTTGCCACAGGTGCTTGCAGACTTTAGAGTTATTGGGTTTACAAGGAAGATGACTGATGTACGACCAACTACCGTGATAACTGATAAGAAAATACATGAGTCCAAAGAACAAAAGGAGACATTTTGGTATTAAACTTCCAACATTCACAATCTAATACAATCTCTCTCTCTGCAACTGACAGAATTCTGTGTATTTTATCTGAGAAGCTCAATGCTTGTTAAAATTTTCTTCTGCGAAACTCAATGAAAACTTGCACGCATTCTTCATGACTCTGGGACTCTGGCACATTATATTTCCATTCCAGTTTCACATTACCCCTCTCTGGGATGCCAGCTTGGCAAAGCAAGGTCCACAAACAAATCAGAACTTATATTACAAACAAAAGCCTTTTTTTGTTATGAAACTGCATGCGAAAACAATCCAATGAAGGCATGACACAATATCCAGCACATTATATTACAGGCAAAACGATGGAATACAAAATTAATCCAGGAAACATTCATGGAGTTCAGATGTACATACAAAGATATAAACATGGACGTGGCGTAAATAAATACTGAATCACAGACACATATATTCAGATATATGATCTATAGATACCAATGATACCAGTGCAGCAAATCCTGATATTGACCCTTTTCTTTGATTATTCACACAAATATATTATATATGAAACTGCACGCATACACAATCCCAGGAAGACATGACACGAAATCCAGCACATTATATTACATGCAAACCGATCGAATACGAAATTAATCCAAAAACATTCATGGAGTTCAAATTCACATACAAACATATATGTAACATGGACATGGCATAAATAAACATTGAATCACAAACCAACACAGGTATGTAGGATGCAAGCCTTGTTCCAGAATGCAGGGCGTTGGAACATCAACATATATGCAATGCTCCAGCAAGCAGGGCGGCAAGATGCAATATATATGCACACGGTGCTAATCGGTCATACGCTTCCGGGGTGATGCTCCTGCCTCTGGCGCTCAAGGATGCCGGCGTGCGAGAGCAACGCCCAGAGATGGGTGATGAACTCGCCTCCCTTGGTGAGCTGCTCGATGTGCTCTTTGACATTGTCCGACGGCGAGATGTAGAGCAACATTTCAGACCAGAAATCAGCCAGGACCTTCCAGCGCTTCTCCTTAGGTTTCAAAGCCTCCAGCTGCTTCCCTAGCTTCAAGCCGCTCTCAAATATACTCTTAGTTGGCTGGCCCTCTGGTGGGGGCACATACCCTCGCAAGGCTTGGTACTTGTCTTTCTCATCTCTTCCATGCAGAAACTGCACCGCTTCCTCTCCGACTACATGCAACAAACACACTGTGTCATAGTGATGCCCAGGAAGAAGCTTTGGTGCAGCGACCACCAGGTATGCGCAGTATCTGGACAGTGCTCTGGCGACTTCAACATTCTTGAGCTCATCTGTCCCCTGCTGGTATTGGGGTGTTTCCATCTCACAATAGCATGTTGCAATGTGCCAGGTCAAAATAGAGCATGTCTGATTCTCTGTTTTCTGTGAGAGGCCTGCAGTTGGGTGTACATCCAGCCGCTGCACACAAGCCCACAAGAGGTGATGTGCTCCATTGGATGCTAACGATGACTCTCCGTTCGTCAGATTACCATCAGCAGCATGTTGCTGCAGGGACTTGTGAATTGCCTCCTTCAGTTCTGGGGACAACTTGATAGGCTTGCCAGGTTTCTTCTTGCAGGCACTCGCTGGATCTAAAAGATTTCTGTGTAAAAAGGCCCCGCTATCCACAAGATTTATATACTTGTAAAGTGATGTAATTATCACCAGTATGGATGCTTCAGGCGGATTATTGCAGCTGGTTGATTCAAGCAACGAGTACTGCCCAAGCCTGTCCTGCCAGTAGCTCCTATTTGATGAGACACGCGAACCAATCTTGGCGAGAAGCTCTTTAAATCTCATGCAGCAGCTGAAGCGGCCATGCAATGGCTGTTGTTTTTCTGATATACTGACAAACAAAAGACACCCTGCCCCAAATGGTGGTCCAGTAAAGCAATGGCTGAAGCAGCTCTAGCAAAGCAATGGATGCAAGCATCAGCATGGTGATAACGACATCAGCTGTGGTGTTGCTGACGACAGTGGGCCCACCCTGAAGCCAATGAGGACTGGCTGTGAGATATGCTGTAATAACTGTTAAGGCAGCTGAAACCAAGGACCAAACTGCAACAGGGCTTGATCCATAGTAGATTAGAGCATACTTGGTGAAGAAGAAGTCATGCATAAACGCCAATTCAACCTCGATGACCTTGAAAGCTCTGATGTAGTCGACAGCTCCTTTATCATCATTCAACTGCAGCAGGCCCTTGAAGATGAAATCATGCGTCTTCGGAAATGCAGATTCAGCACATGTGAACCCGAAAAAGCGCCTCCGCAGCAAATGGAATAGAGAGAAGGAGAGGCATGCATCCTTCAGGTCTGTGCTCAATGGCTTGTCCTTGTGTAGCCATATGTCGTCGATGCAAATGATCTGAGCATCCTCTGCTGTTCGTGTTGCATATGACGTCCCAGCTTCCAGCTTGGACTTGTCCAACGGCCAGTCAACTAGGTAACGATAACCCTTCATGCTGGCCTCCCCATCCCGTATTGGATGAATGGTGTGCTCCTCATGCATGTAATCGGCAACCATCTTGTTCAAGTTCCATGACCTGCTTGCCAGCCTAGATGCCACAGTCCTGTGGGAAAACTTGTAAAGGGCAACTACCGTCAGTAAAATAAGTGACAGTGAACCGCTACCCTGTGTGATGATGGTCGCAGAAATCAGAACCACATAAAAGTAGCAGAGGTAAGCAATGTACGTCTGTCTCCAGAACTGATTGTTGTCATCAAGGCTGTATGCTGTGACGGAATCGGCGCACCCAAAAAGGATAAAGAGTGACAAGGCCCAAATGGGGTACATGCCACTCTTGACAGCAGAAGACTGCATTGAACCAAGTGTGTATGTTACCAGGGAGGAGGACAGCACATAGAAGCCCATGACAGCCTTCTGGAACAAGGGGTTTGTGCATCGCCGTCGGAGAAAACTAAACACGGCGAGGAATAGCAGCATAGAAGCAGCCAACACCACAAGGACCTCGATGCGGATCACCGTTACTCTCGGGCTTTTCCAGAAGTCTCTCGCACGGTATGACAAAGTGAACAAAGTGGAATTCAAGTCCGTAAGAGTGGTATTACTGAGCAGGACGCGGCCATCACTGATCTGCAGCCAACATGCATGCCACCAATTAATCTTCTCACAGTCGCCGTACATACATAAGTTCTACATAAATACATACTAGTAATAATACACAACTCCTATATAAGACAAAAAAGAAACAAGTTAAAAAACAACAATTGTCCCTACACCGTCCCTACAGACAGTACTTGTTCGTGATTCCCTTTGGGGGTTGCAGCTGTATGAACAAAAATCAGTCAAACAGGTTGGCTAATTAATATTTTCAGTATTCAGCAATTCAAGGCATACATGTACTGATTTTCAACTGACAAACTAACAAAGAAGTACTTCCTCCGTTCACAAATATAAGCACTTAGCCCCACATTCTCTCTGAATTCAAGAAACTTGGGCTTTATTTCATGAATGAAATGGAATTTTTTTCTAAAAACTAGGGCGAGCTCGACCTCAACGGCGGCGGCTGAGGCGAGCTTGACGGAGAGACCGATGCAGGGTGAGCTTGAGGGGGCTGCAATGGAGCTCGGTGAGGGAGGGAAATAGACTGGTCTGCTGCCCATATAGCCCAAAGCAGTAGTACCCAGTGCCCACCATAGCAGAACTTGTATGTACTGGGATAAAGGAAATCGAGAGGGGAAAGGGATCGATAAGAGGAAGAAGATGATGGAAGGGCAAAACAGGTATTGCGCACCTAGTATTTTTGGTTTAAATAACAAAAGTACATAAATCTAATAGAAATTTGGGTGGATTGCTAAATACAAAAACTAAATAAAATTTTCGGTGCTATTAAAGTGAACTGAGAACTTTCGGTGCTATATATCTAAAGTGATGAACTTTGATGCTATAGAACCAATTTTCCTGATAACTATAGTTAATATGTGTTTGCGTGTGATCCTCAGCCTTGGTGCCAGCACGGAGACGCAAAATGCTGAATTTCTTGGCATCCAAATCAACGTACGTTTCTCTTTGCTCTTCGTGGGAACTAGGGGTAGTTTTGGATTGCTGCCAAAATTTATCCTATCAATATTTTGGTACCCCAAATACTAAATAGTACCCACTATTTGCTTGAATTGAAGCCAACATTTTGATACTGCCCATACTAAATTTGATAGCAATATTGCCTATATTTTGGTCGGATTGAAGCCAACTTTTTGATTAATCTAGAAACTTTCTTCACTATAATATCACAATTCAATTTGACTATATTTTGGTAGCAAAGATGAATACAAATTTATCCTCCCAAACAATCGGTAGTGCCAAAACTTACCCCTCCATATGTGTGTGTGTGTGTGTTAATTTGGTAGGGCAGTGATCCAAACAAGCCCTAGGGATATAACATCAGACAGCTGAAAACAAAAGAAGCATATATAAGTTTGTTTTAGCCACACGTACCGTGCTACTAATACTCATTTTCTTCCCTTGCTGCAGCCAGCTGATATATATGGGCTATACGTAGTACCAATGTTTCTTCCTCTTTGATCTGCAGCGCTCGCGCTCGCCGGTGACCGGCCGGTCGATGTACTGAACAACCACCCCCTCTCTCTATGTTTTCAGTGCTACATATACTGCAAATGTTATGAATATATATTACTTGGAGTAGATCAATCGATGTGATTAATACTATTAGTGAAGGACTGAAGGCTAGTGGACATTAATTAAATTAATATACGACTCAAGAGAGATGAGCTCGATCGATCAGTCATTATTTATTTCATGTAAATGATGATAGGACTATGTTATTATTACAAAGTAGTGCTTTTTTAAAAAGAACTAAAAAAAAGAACTGCGAGATGATGGCGAAGACTTTGACTCGTCAGCTTAATCCATCTCTGAGAGATGAGCCTTTCTTATTTTCTCTTTAATACATTTTAAGTAGAGAGAAAGCGCAAGCTTTCTACTATTTAAATCTGTGATAGACAAACAGCAAGCAGTCGCGCGAAGCGTTTCTCAAAAACCTTATTATCGTCTTCTCTTGGTAAAAAATCACTTTGAATATATGTGCTTATATATTCAACCGACACTAGTGGTGAAGTTTCTTTTAATTAATTTGTCAACAACCAAACATAATTTTGATGACTCGATCCCAATCCGGAGGAGCAGATACGTACGTACAACACAGATTTTTAATAGCGCTTTCTCTCTACTTAAAGACATACTAAAGAGAAAATAAGAAAGACTCATCTCTCACAGATGGATTAAGCTGACGAGTCAAAGTCTTCGCCATCATCTCGCAGTTCTTCTTTTTTAGTTCTTTTTAAAAAAGCACTACTTTGTAATAATAACATAGTCCTATCATCATTTACATGAAATAAATAATGACTGATCGATCGAGCTCATCTCTCTTGAGTCGTATATTAATTTAATTAATGTCCACTAGCCTTCAGTCCTTCACTAATAGTACTAGAAACCTAACTTTTTAAAATTTTTAGAAACTGAGTACCAGCTAACTACTTGAAATTAAGCCTCCAAACACTGACTATAGTACCATTAACTGGCCACCATCACTATCATCTGCACAATGGTGATATTGTCCTTTTGTTTTCAAGGAGAGCCGACCGTGGTAAAGCTTTTATCACGGTGCTCATGGTGCTCGAGGCCGACATCAAGCACGCCAACTCCATGTGAGTTCAACCGATCTTTCTTCCTACTTGCATGTCACGTCCCAAACTGACCCCGAACGGAAACCAAATTAAGACGAACCAGATTAACCTGTAAACCTGTATCAGTCTCAGAAAACAGTGCTGGTACAACAGGAAAAATAAATATCACAGCGACAGAGATCTCTTAATTAAGAGTAGAGATACAGTCATTGTTGTAACTGCGGACAAACCCCGAGTTCACAACTGCATTAAAAAAGGCGAAAGCGGAGACTAGCCCAAAGCCTCAAGCAAGACTTGAGAACTAAGCCAAAACCCTACTACAGCTCGAAACCTGCTTGCTCCTGGAAGAACTCATCAGCCGGATTCATCTTCTTTTCCTCGAAGAGTGGGGGGTTATTTAAGTAGAGCACGGGTGAGTACGAGAGTACTCAGCAAGCCTTAAAAATTAAGTGTTTAATGCAATCTTCAAAGAAAGTGTCACGCCCCAAACTAGCCCCGAACGACGGCCAGAGTAAGGCGATCCAAATTAACCTGTAAACCTGTACCAGTCCCAGGAAGCAGTGCTGGTACAACAGGAAGATTAAATATCACAGCGACAGAGGTCTCTTTATTAAGAGTAGAGTTACAACCAAGGTTGGAATTGCGGACAGACCCCGAGTTCGCAACTGCATTACAAAAAGGCAGAAGCGGAGACTAGCCCAATGCATTAAGCATGACTTGGGGAAAGGCCGAAACCCTACTACTGCTCGTAGCTCGCTTGTTCCTGGAAGAACTCCTCTTCAGCAGAGTCCATCTCTTTGTCTTCGAGAATTGAGGGGGTTTATTTATATAGAGCAAAGGTGAGTACGGGAGTACTCAGCAAGCCAAAGGAATTTAAGTGTTTGATGCAAGCTTCAAGGGAGAGCCAGTTGTTTTCGCGTTCGATTTTAGTTTAAGCCTTTCAGAAGAAACTAAGTAAGTGCTTCTCAACGACACGGATGAGAAAGTGCGTCTCATCCGGCCGGAGCAGTGAAATGTATGGATTGATTTTGTCGGCACAAATGGCTCCCTGCCAATTGTCTTCCGACACCGACTGTTCAGACAGCCACAAGTCAAGCACTGAAAGGATTTTCTTACACCCACAACAGTTCACAAAGTAGTCAAACAAATCTACGCTAAGGAATCACCTCACATCCGCCCATGATCGTGGGCACGGCTGTTCGAACAGGTTGTTATCCTCTGCAGAGGGGGTACACTTTACCCACACGACGTTACTAACCCGGGTCACCTAGCCCGTGCAGAACAGCCACGTCTGGCGACCTTAAGGTTTTCACGACAAGGCATTTCAAAAGTCGACTCAGGGTCGCCTTATGCCAATGGGAGGGGTCTCACGGACCAACACCAGGTTAGGTCCCAGACCATACTGTGCCAGGAAGCCCAGGGGTCCTCCCCGACACCACCCCGGCAAATCCACTTATCCCTTGGCATCAAGATTTCTCTGGCCTAGCTAGTTACTCAGCCAGGGATGTCCCATTTCACCCAGGTGGTAACCAGCAACGGGGATATTACATGACTGAAAGAATCTACTTAACTATAGTACTAGTCCATCAAGCAAGTAAAAAATATATTTCTATCACCTATATTTCAAATAAAATTTTCTCTTAAATTTACTCATCCGATTTACGATCCGATTATACCATTGTGGTCGTAACAATTAAATCTTTATAACAAGATCTCACATGATTATATTTTTTATGAAAAATTATAAATTACTTTTATAATATATCTAAATTACTTTTAAATTTCATTAAATTACTTCTTAGACATATAAAAGTAAATTTAATAAAGCCTAAAAGTAATTTACATATATTATAAAAGTAACTTTTAAAAAAAGAAAGTAACTTGTCAAAAACATAAGTCTATCTATAAATTAAATTTAATCAACATATTTTAGAACTAACCAATTGGTTAAAGTAAACTATGTTCACTGGATATCTAAAAAGTAATTTAATCAAATCTAAAAGTAATTTTTATAATGATAAAAGATTTACAACATATATATTTCTTTTCATCAGAATATAATTATTTAAGATATTGTTATAAAAATTTAATTACAACTAATACAATGGTATAATCGAATTGTAGATCGGATATGTAATTTAAAAGAAAAGTTTATTTGAAGTTTAGCTATTAGAACAATCTTTCCTTGTATGTTGCATGCTTGCATACTCCCCACATGGGAAAGAGATGAATGCTAATCAGATATATCCACTTTCGGAAAGCGCACTCGGTTGAATAGGGTATTAGTTATGAAAAGGATTGGGTCGCTGGTTTAGGCTACCACGAGACCACACGCTGTGCAGTGGCGTCTTTTATGTTTGTAGATGCAAGATATTTCAGAAATAAAGGAGAGAGATTGAGGGAGGAGATGACATGTGGGGCTACTTTATTTTTTAATTTCTATGGCACGTCAGTGAAATCCGTCATTGAAACAACTGAGGGAGTGATTTATCCGATCTTAAGTCTTATGGGGTGTCAACAGAGAAGCTCCGGTTTGCCTCTCCTGTAGGCGGGAGGACACAGCCACATTATGGGCCTTTTACTGTCACAAGCTCGTATGTATGTATTGATTGTGTGCAAACTCGGCCCAACTAGAACGGGCCGCACGTTCCTCGAATTACCGTTCCGGCCCAACTAGGCCGTTCTGTTGGACAACATATGGCGGCTGTCCTTGCCAGCTGCGCTAGGGCAGTTTTTAATATGTTGGGTTTCACAACGAAAAAGATTGAACATTCATTTTACTCATGTTCATCTCAGGTCCTTTTTTTCCTATTCTTTTCTGTCACATTTGTACAACTAGAAGGCCATTGTGTTGCCGAAGCATGCGGAACTGGTCAACGAAAAATACATGTGCCTGAGAAACTTGACTACAAATCTATGGTGCCGAATAGAATCCGTACAAGTCAGTCTCCCCTATGAGGTCAGTCTTGTATGGTTAGTGCAGAGAAAAACTCAAACTGGGATACAAACAGTTCACATTGAAAAAATAAGCCTGATTTGAGATAGATTCTAGTTGTGCGTGGGCTTTCAGACTACATAGTTTCTCTCTGGTCTCAGTTTTTGCTGACCCTTTGAGTGATCCACAAAATTTCAGATTACCACTGTTAAATATGGAGCCTTTTATCCCTGCAATTCTGAATGATCTTGCCAGTATATCCATATCTTTCGTGATCAATAAGTACTCATAAGTGTAGGAAGTGCTTGTGCGAGCGTCTATATGAACGTGTCAAATGTGTAAGACGTCGATCAAGACATTCAGAAGACGATGAGAACTGACCGCAACTAATTGAAATAGTTATCACCTGCCAAATTTTGACTTCTGACCACCCATTGCTTGTTACAACTTGTAACATACAAAGCATCCTAATCCTAATTGAAAGATAATAGAAACACTTGTTGGCACTATCAGAAGTAGTTTCAGATCACATAATATAAGTTATAATACTAGATAGAGGTAGCTCATTCCATTGCAGAACCTTTCTGCAAAGGTTTTCTCCAGCCAACATGGAGGCAACCATTTCTGCCATCCTAACTGAACTTGCAGGTAGATCCATATCTTTCCTTGTAAGCAAATACCTGAATCAGCAAAAGCCGGCTCCAAGCGACAACGAGAGATTGGACAACCTGCAACGGCTGCTGCTGCGGTTTCACATCATCGTCGACGAGGCGGAGGAACGGTGCATCACAAACCAAGCCATGCTGCAGCAGCTGAGCATCCTGAGGAAGGAGATGTTCAGAGGCTACTACAGCCTGGACACCTTCAGGTGCAGAGCCCATCAAGGCAAGGATCATCATGGTGATGTGAGTCCATCTTTTGCCATCTCTAAATTCAGTCGTGCCAAGCGTGTCCGTTTCTGCAGTGGCAGTAGCAGTCAGAGTGTGAGTGAGCTTCAGAGAGTTCTTGGGGACATGGAGAACACCATTGCTGATGCTAATGAGTTCATTGCATTCTTAATCAGTTGCCCTCGCCTTCATCGTCAACCGTATAGCATGTACTTGATCTTGGACCAGTGCATGTTTGGGCGCCAAATGGAGATGGAATATCTCATCAATTTTCTCCTACAATCTGGGAATAATGGCACACAAGAGCCAGGAGTTCTGCCGATTATCGGTCCAGGGAGAGTTGGGAAGAGCACTATTATCGAGCATGCCTGCAACGATGAAAGGGTGCGCAATCACTTCTCGCAAATTGTGTTCATTACTCGAGCTGATCTTGAAGATGAAAGCATGGTGGATCTTAGAGATGGCGGTGTAATCAAACATCGAAACCGTGCCCTGGATATAGGAAGGGTGTTGGTCATTGTTGAACTAGATGGGGATAGGTATTCAGAAGGACTAAATAAAAATATCGATGAGGTTTTATTGCAAAGATTATTATACTTAACTTACAAAACTCGCATTCCTCGCGACAGTAAAATCATATTCACAAGCCGATCAGACAAGATTGCGAGGTTAGGAACCACACCACCTCTCAGATTACAGCTCCTTCCTAAAGAAGCTTACTGGTACTTCTTCAAGGTCTGCACATTTGGGAGCATGGATGCTTCAGAACATCCTGAAATTGCATCCTTAGCCATGGAGCTAGCAATGGAGTCCGAAAGGAGCTTTATGGCTGCCAATGTCTTCGGTAGATTACTGAGATCGAATACCAACACGCTTTACTGGAGATTGGTTCTTGCATCCCTAAGAGAGTTCAAGAAGAAGAACCAGCATGTGTGGTCATTCATGTACGGTGCAGATCAAGTTAAAGCTTTGGATCAGGTGACTCAACCAAACGAAGCAACTGAATGTCTCGTGATTCTTGACAACTATCAGATAGGATCAAATGCATCTCCTCGTAGTCAAACTGAAGGTTCCAATATATCGGTTCTAGAGGTTTTGTTAGGAGGTGCTAAGCCTCAAGGAAGATTTGATGCACTTGGATGGAAATCCCAGATAGCACCTTACTATAGCTACATGTATAGCTGTGAGATTCAGAGGCCAATGTGTATGGTCGCCAGGAAGAAGAAAATGCAGAGGAATGGCGGCTGAATGGTCATCTTAGGAATCTGATGCCCTCTAGTATTGTTACATGTAGGAACTGTGTGTTTATATGTAACCTCTAATATGTAAAACTTTTTCTGATAACAAAAGAAAATGGTATACACAACCGTTCCCTTGTGGTGGGACCTGTTCATCCGAGTTCAACAACTATACTTGCTACGGGTACTCGTATTTAAGGGCTAATTATTTTTTCAGTAGTAAGTAAACCGCTAATAGCGATATGCCTGTAACGACTTTATCAATTTTAAGATGTGTCGGCCTAATCTCTGAAGGTGTTTATATTGATATGGTTTGTGTGTGTGCATGCATTTGTGAGTGCCTATTGTGTTTGTACTATGTCTTTTAAGAAAAAAAAAGTAGAACATCACATTCAAAGCGAGTTTTTTTTCTATGGATGGTTATTATAATTGTTATTTTCTGGCAAAAAATATTGTGGTTGTTTTAATGTATTATAGTACTTTCTCTTGAGGATGAAAGAAACTTGACCTAAAAGGAGTGCCAAAGAGGTAAAAGGCACAAACATACTAGTCCCTCCATCCTAAAATAAACCAACATACAATAGAATAAGATATTGTCTTGTATAACGAATGTGGACAGATGTCTACTTAGATTCATTATATAGATGAATATCCCATCAAACATTTTTAGGTTGGTTTATTTTGAGACGAATGGAGTAATAAAGAAAGATAGGAAGCACACCATATTGAAGTGTTAGAAGATATGATTAAGGTGAGATCCTTGTAGCGATAAAAATTTAATTGCGGTATTGGAAGAATACACATAAAGTTTAGAGTTAAAATGTTGAACTTTTAAAAATTTATAGCATTTCAATTCTGGAACTGAGAATATTTATCTTGTGAATTACGCAAGCAAGAAACAAATGTATTTGTTTAAAAGAATCAAGAGACAAACGTACAAAAATTATTTTCAGTAATAAAATTTAAAAAAATCAAACATGTAGGTATGATGTGACCACTGGCATGCATGACTAGTCTATTTTGGTCGAAAAGCTTGCAAGAGAAACATATAAAGTCAATCGACCCACCTACACTATTGATTTTCTAGAAAGCGGAACAAAAAACTGCACTCATGAAAATCAAAACTACCCATCCAGTATTTGACTGATTCCTAGCTATACATGGAAATCAAAGTTTCCATATAACTAACCGCATTCCAAGTCATTCTTCCAAGACTAGCTACATTAAGATGGTTAATTACTTCATTTGTGGCAATCAATTGCGCAGGGGTGCACAAGACTATGACACTATTGTTATTTTTGAATTAAAATAATGATTTTAACTCGATTTTTGTTAGCACGTTTCTCAAACTGCTAAACGGTATATTTTATTGAAAAATTTTCTATATAAAAATTATTTTAAAATATTATATAAATTTTTAAAAAAATTTAAAATAATTAACACCCAATTAATCATGTATTAATAGTTTTTTTTTCATTTTACGCCAGGAGTTTGAACGGGACAAAGACACCAATAAACATCCAGCCCTGCCTAATTGGATTGGCAAGCTTATCAACATGCCAGGCATTCCATTCCACGTCCCATTACATTGTTTGGAATGCATGAATTCTACAGTTTTTTTTTAAAAAAATGATAACAAACAATTCACTTCACTTCTAGCAGGAGCATATATATATTTTTCTAAAATATACACAATACAAACACATGCTTAAGTGCATCTCTATTCTAAGCATGATGCTTGTACTTCTGAAAATGGTGAAGGAAAAATACAATCATGGTCGTCGTGGTTTTGACATTCACCATGGACAGAGCACCCTAAAAGGCGAAACGTGAGAGGAAGCGCTATTGTTGTGTGGTGGAATATTTATGTGATTCTATCCCTACCAAGATTTTATATATATATATATATATATATATATATATATATATATATATATATATATATATATATATATATGTTGTCCATAAGTGCATTTTTAGTTGGTACTAGTACAAAATAGGAGCGGAGGCGCCAGACATAGGTCAACTTAGGCTTAAGCCCTAGGCTTGACTCCAATGTTCCATATAAATCCTTTAGAAATTATAAAGAAATTTTTAAATATATAATTTCTAACTAAAGTTATCAAATTCATTCTTAGGATTGCAAATTTTTTTGGCTCCACAAAAACCATAAGTAATACGCCATTTTCTTTACAAAAGAGACTATAGGGAAGAAAATAGAAAAGTAATTAATGGGTTATTCAATCTTATCATCCATCCTAACATCTAATCCAATACCTAAAAACCCATCAGATCTTTCACCAAAAGATACCTAACACCCATCTAACCCAACCGCACGTACGAGAGCAATAATTAACAAGAAGTTTTTTTTAGCATGATCAATAATTGGGGTCATCACAACACAATGCACCTAGCTATCAGTACATGATGGAACAACTAAAGGTAACACACTCCAATTAGAGTATTAGACAATCACATTAGCCCCATATCATGGAATTAAAAGGCATGGCACTTTGTTTTTACTAGTAACTAAACTAGAAGCTACTACTACCAAAAATGGGAGGTATGCTGGGGCCAGGTGGAAGACAGGTGGGCCCCACCAACCTCTGCAAAGGGCAAGCAGACATGCTGGGTCTCAAAAGTGTAGCTCCATGCCAGTTTGTGGGCCAGGCCTCTTGGCCCTCTTCTTCTTCTTCTCCATTCGCCGGCAAAAAGAAGAGAAGGCGACTTGCAATTTCAGCTCTAATCCGAGATGGCGATGGCCAATCAGAAGGTTGTGGTGGGCCCAGCATATGGCCCAAAAGGCCTAGCAAGATTAAGAAAAAAAGTTGTAAGAAAGAAAGGAAAAGGGAAAGAGGAATTTACTCGATCGCAACCGCAAGGCTAATAAAGAAAAGAAGAGATTTGGTTTCTCGAGAGAGAGAGATGTCTCTCCATGATCTTTGTTCTAGATTTCTGTTGCAATATGATCTCTTTTTTAAAGGGCAAGGGTGTTGGAAAATATTAGTGATTTTTTATTTCCTTTTTCTTGCACTTATCTAGCAGCCTGCCGCTCGGACTTGAGAACTATCCTAGAACAACAAGTGTTGTCAAAATTGATTGCTTCCTGTGCTAAATCTAAAACTTAAACATTGCGATCAGAGTCTGGACGAACCTGTTGTCGCAGACATTTGACCAAATAGGTGACCTTTTCATTTTTCTCTCTTTTCGCTAATTACCTTAAAAGAGGGAGTTTCGTATGTCCGCTAGCTTTCCCCGGCCACCCACACGACGCACGACAATAATATCAGATTGTATGGCACATGTTTTGTTGTTTCATAGCAATGCATAGGTAGACTAGTTAAAAGAAAATCAATATTTATTCTTTTTAAGATAATGAAAATGAGTTACATATCTGATCTCTGCCGTTAGGGACGCAGCCATAGTATTCAGTTTTCTAATAACTTGTATAGAAAGTATCTACATGAAAATTGCTGCACACTATAACTATGCATGCACTTCCGGAAAAAAAAGAACAAATATAATATCCATGTATACATAATACATATGGTGAAACCGTGAGGAATCAAAGTGTCAAACATACGTTTCTTAAATTCCTCTGAAACTGTTGAGCCAACTGACAGCAGAAAGAGGGAGACGGCACAACGAGTGAGAAAGGACACAGTACCACTGATAGGTGAAAACAAAACAGCAGATTAACGAATAAGCACTGCTGATGCAACTTCTGCAATCATCATGTCCAGTGAGCTAAAACGACCTTACTACCCTGCCACTATTGGCCGGCGTATCAATCAATCCTTTTCTCTCTTTTGTGGAAGAAGAAGAAGAAGATTAAGATGCTGGCGTTGAGTCGTGTGGCTTTTGCTACTGATCAGATTGTTCAGTTCAGAATTCCGATAAGAAACTCATCTCAGGATCAGACAAACAATGGGTGGGTGCCAGTTCAGAAAGAGAGAATATATACGGCAGCAAGTCAGCAACCATGCAGAAAAGAGAAGCATGCTAATGTCTTTACAGGATGCGCATAAAATCACTCTTTTTCAGTTCTTTTCTTGCCTAGTAAAGATTTTGTGCCTTGGGGACAGATGAAATTATTATTGAGAGAACATCATGCTAAGGATCTCATCTTCTTCTTTGAGCATCCGAAATATAGATCTAAATAAGCTAGATTCCATATTTTAGGACTAGCACAAAGCTTAGACTATATATTCCTAGGATTTCACTTCTCCATGCCAAGTAAAAAGCACATAATATATACCTCAATAATACATCTAAAAATTATACCTATCCAGTAACATAGTAGGACTCTTGTAGGCATTTTACAATTCTCCTATATCAATCCACACATTAACTATTTTTTCTTAGATTTCTTCGAATCAAGTTACGCATATATAAGGGAAATTAATCTACATGAGTTAATTTTGACGATAGTATTTTTCTAGTAAAGTAAATGTTATATAATCTAACTGCCTATGTGCATCGCACGATGCAGAGGTTAGGATATTTTTACTCCATTATTTGTTTTTGAACGAACCGATATTGACGTGTCAATTTTATTAAGGTAGAAACTCTGCTATGCGCTTTGCGTCGGCCATGCATATTTTTACTCCATTACTATTACTATTTAAGATGTCAATTATTAATAGCTAAGGGAATTTCACTACTTGTGATATGCATTCTCTCCATTAACAAGATGTGGATGGATGTGGACCTTCGATGCTTATGCAAACACCATGATTGAGTCTGTCCATCAAGTAGCTAGTCGGTTAGCTAGGTCAATATCTTGAAGTTAAACACGTACAAATCGATCTAGCTAGCTTCATCTCTCTCTCTTCCAGTGTCAAAGACAATGTGTCGGCACGGGACTCCATGGCAGACAGCTACCGTCCGAGTTGAAAGCCATATATATTACTCCTACTTAGTCATTGCTTTCTTCTTAATTAATTCTTCTTTCCTAAAGTAAAGATCGAGATAATGAACAGATTAAAACTATTGATCGATGGATTATATTCCCTCCTTGGGTAATATTAACATGCAAGAGAGATTATTAACGATATGGAGATATGTACATATACGGACATACACTTGAGCATCAATGCAAGTTCATGGGCACTATAGCTAACTAATAATAGTTAAATCATTTGGTTTTGGAGGAGTGTGTGTTTAGCTTTCGTTTTCCCGGGACTTTTGCTGCAACAGATTGCAAGGGCCCCCATGCTTGAAGCTGACACGACGGCTGCAATTGGCCAAATTCGAGTGTCCCTCTCATGGCGCACGCTTAGCTTGCATTGTTGCCCACCAATCTATCCATTACATGAGAAAAACCAAATTACAACTTGAGTTCAATTTATTCAAGTCGATCATGCATTAATTAAGGGCTTGTTCGATCTTCGTCCATTTTAAACCGCTAGTTGCTAATTCTTAATAAGTTTCATGCTTAATATACTTTTACTTAGTGCGTAGTGTTTTTGTTTATTTGTCTTACGGAAAGTGATCAAGTCGTTTTCCTCATTGAAGCTATTTTTTTAACTCAAAGTTTATGTACATTCTAAATACAAACACATGGAATGTAACTGATCATCTTTTAATTCTTACCTAAAAGTATCTCAATCATCGTAGGATACACACAACCCCATTTGATGGAGGCACTCAACCTAAAACAAATCGAGATATATACTCTCTGTTTCAAATTATAATGCCTATATTTTTTTTACATGATCATCAATAATATACTTTAATCATTAATTTATTTCATGTTATATTTTTCAATGAATATAAAATTAATATCACATGATATAACATGCATAATACTTAGCATATATATAATTAGTATGATTATTAGTTAAAAGTTATCAAGTTTGATTTTTTTAAAATGAGATTTGACGTTCTATAATTTGAGATGGAGGAAGTATTCTTATAATTTGAGGACAAAGAAAGTATATATTAGTAGAAACTAATCCATCAATCTACCCCATCAAGCCCTAATTAACTTGTCACTAAATTGCCGTTACCGATCGATCAATCAATCCATCCATCCATCCATGCATTGCATTGTATTGCATCCATATATCTCGATTGCGAGTGGCTCGACGATCGATAAAGTTAACTGGTCGACGCCATGGCATGGCCCAGTTCTCTCGATCAAGATGTTGAAATGGAAGTCGAAGGGCACCATGAACACAATAAATAAAAATCCCAATTTGAGATGCTGAAAGAGACTTCATAATTAGCGGTAACTATGATAGCGGCATGCTATGTCCATCACCGTAGTTTGTTTTTGACTTTTCAGTGCCTATTCATTACCGTGACTATATACTACTGTATGATTTAATGATATTTCCGGTGGTAAGAATAATAAATACATTGCATATGGTTGTTAAAAATATATATATAGCAATTAATTTATGGGAAGCTCGTTGTTTTTATGGATTTCCATCAACCAAAAGATTTGTTGACAAAATGATCATTCCTAACCTCTTAACATAAATGTGTAGAGGTTCGTTTTTCTTCCTTCCTATCTTCACCTCTAGTAGAGGTGACGTAATGTCAAACATCGGTGTGTTAGGGTTCAAAATGGAAAGTAAACGTTAGGGATCATAGGTGCAGAGTGATATATAGTGAGATTCTACAATAATGGCACTATTGAAGCTATTGACGAGGAAGCTATATAGTGGATAAGACCTACAAGTGCGATGAAAATGAGTGGTTTTGAAGCCACACCTAATGGTGCCAACAGCTAGAGATTGCTAAATAAGAGGATGAGAGGGGGTTTGTATGGCAAAGGAATAGAGCTAGCTAGTAAATGAAAGACGTTTGTCTGCAATGCAATGAGAGAGCCAACACCAATGATAATTTTGTCGAGAAGGTTGAGTGGTTTTCAGGAGGAGAGACAAATAGGTGGCCATGGCTAAAAGTGGGAGAGGGAAGGGCTAGAATTGAATTGTATAGAGAGGGGAGGGTTTGAACCATTCAAAAACACAAATTCAATGCCCCAAAATTCAATTGTTCTTCGAGAAAATCAAATAGCTGTAACATAAATCCGATATATTTTGGACAAAAAGTTTAACATGGACGATTGATCAGTTGTCGCAGTTTTGGCACTATTGGAAATTCCAAGTAGAATGGCATAGCTCACCTCCTTATTAAATGCATATTACTGTGAACAAACATGTGGTTTAATTGTGCAAATCATAACACACCACCTGCAACATGCTGATGGTCAAGATTCTATTCATGTCTCAGATGATTGTGCAGTTGCACAAGTACAACACACCTGTTGCTCTGATGGCCCTACTAAAACTCTTGACACTGTTTTGCTACATGTAAAACAAACAGCTGCAAGATTAGCTTGGAACATTCCATTTCCACTACTTCGTTTACACAAAAGAAGAAAAAAAAGAACAGAGGAACATTTCACTAAGGCATGCAAAGACGACCAAGATCACCATAAACACAAATTAAGCCAAACATAAAGTCCATTGGTATATTCCACTGATGTAACTATGAACACATCATTAATTACACCCTCACCAAAACAGCGAAATTACACAATGCTCCTCGACAACTCTCGGCCGTCGGATGCGTGATCTACGGTAGAACATCATCAACTGATGAAACTATGTAGCGTAGCTAAAACTCCCTTGGGTCTACGAAGATGGACGTTCCCGGCGGCGCCTTGGTCCAGTCGCCGAGCGCGCCGTCGCCGTAGCCGTCGGCGAGCCGCTTGATGCACCAGAGGTCGTCGGCCCCGAGGCGCGGCCAGTGCGGCACGCCGGCGCGGAGCGGCTCGCACGCGCCGACCTCGGTGGCCACCACGCGCGCCCCGGCGCGCCGCGCCACGTTGTGAGCGTGCCGGAACAGCGCTCGCGCCAGGCGCGGCGCGGCGGGGCCGTCGCCGCCGAGGCCGTAGACGAAGTGGAGGCCGAACGGCTCGAACAGGTTTTGGGATGGACGGGATGCCGAGCCACGGCGCGGCGCGGTCGGCGACGCGCGTGGCCCGGGCGGCCGCGCGCCACAGCCGCGGCGCGCCGCGCACCTCGAGGCGGAACGCGTCCTTGCAGTTCCAGAGGCTGGCCACCGCCCACGACGCCGGCGGCGAAGCCAGGAACTCGTCCACGCCGCGCCACCGCGTCCCGTGCGGCACGGCCAGGAACGTGCCGAGCGACAGGGCGTTGGAGAGCACGGCGTCGATGTCCCGCGGGAAGAACTCGACGGAGCCGAGGCGGCGGCGGTAGAGAAGCTCGGCCTCGCGCGTGCCGAGGCGGACGACGGTGGCGCGCCGGGAGGGCGCGAGGTCGTGGCCGAACACCGGGTGCACGAGCACCGACGGCGTGCGGAACTTGGCGTAGCCGCAGGCGCCGGTGAAGAGGCGCACCGAGGGCTCGTTGTCGCAGTCGGTGGCGACGTAGGCGTACTCAGCGCCCATCTGCCGGAACCACTCCTCCATCCTCTTCACCAGCTTCCTCCCGATCCCTCGCCGCCGGTGCCGCGGCGAGACCCGGAGGCCGAGGAGGTACGCGACCTTGGAGAATAGCTGGCTGCGGCCGCAGGCCACGGTCTTGACGCAGCCGCGCACGACGCCGACGATCTCCGTGCCGAGCGGCCCACCAACGGCCTCCGCGACCTGAACCACATTCCAATTCGATCAGCACCAGTGAGGTTTCGTGATCAACAATGGCGACAATCAACCGCAAGCGAGGAGAGCAATGCGCAGGAACGTACGAGCATGAGGTAGGCCGGCGAGTGGCGGACGCGGCAGAGCGGATCGCCGAGGAGGTCGGTGAAGAGGCAGAGCTTGCCGCCACTTGGACCCACCTCGCAAGCGCGCTCAACCTGCTCGACGCCGGGACGGTCACGGCCGCCCTCGAACTCGCGCACCAGGACCACCTCCCCGCCCCCGCCGTCCACCACCTCCTCCGCCAAACAAGCCACCACCATCCTTGCTCCAATCAATCAATCCCCTTCTTCTTCTTCTTGATCTATACAGGAAGGTGTTCTGCTCTGCTCTGTGGCGAGGCGTGGCGATCGATCGATGGAGACGAGGTGGATCGAGCAGAGGCGTTGCGATTTATAGCGAAGGGTTCGTGGCGGTTGGGCTCCGGCGGCGAGTGGCGGGAGAAGAAGAAGAAGAAGAGAAGGCGCGCGCGCGGGAGGGGAGGAGGCGATCGAGGTGAGGAAATGAGGGAAATGAGGAGATTGGTGTGGTAGTGGCGCGAGTGGAGGAGTGGAGTAGTGGGGGGAGTGATAGGATGGGGGCCACGTGGACACTTTCTTGCCATCTGTACCCTCTCTGTATACTCCGAGTGGGGCCCAGACCAAGTTAAACTGTCTTCTGCTCCATGCTAAAACGGATGGACTTGCTAATTATTTGTGTGATAACAATGATTAGTGCTGTAGTATTACCTTCATTCTAAATTATCTTCATTCTAAATTATAAATTATAAAGTTTATATTTTCTTATACAGTTGACCATTAACTTATTTTATGTTACATTTTTAATAAATATAAAATTAGCATCACATAAAAAATACTTTAAAATATAAATCTAATGGTATAACATGTATAATACAGAGCATAGATATGGTTAGTATGATCATCAGTCAGTTTGATTTTAAAAAAAATAAGACGCCGTGTAATTTTGGAACGAAGAGAATATCATTTGGCTCATCAGATTGGAGTAAGAGCTAGATACTGCAAGATCTTTGTTTGCTGCTCTCCTCTTGTCATGATTAGGGTTAGTTGTTTGGAAATTATCTCATTTTCTATCATAGTCGTGTGAATTTAGGAGAAGTTATTTTTTTTAGAAATATAAGAGTATATGACATGTCGAAATTCTGTACCTGTTTTATTCTAAAAATGAAAATGATTCACATATTTGGACTCTTCCAAAAGACACATGTTCTATAAGTCCAATAGGTTATGGGAGCTATGAATTAGAATTATTACCTTGACACAATTAGAACTAGAAAGCCTTTCAAAACAATAAGAATACAAAAAAATAACGTATCACAATAGTAAGTCGTAATATTATCCAACTGAATATAACCTCACCACATGAGTACAAAATTACAACTGATGACTAACGAAGTCAGTCAAATGCAACAGTGCATATAGGTACTACATTATTTGGTTGGTTAAAATATTCGAGTCAAGCAAGTCCCATTCTCTATAATCAGCTGTTATATCTAAGCGTAGTCTTGTTGCTAGTAGAGAAAGAAAACACACTGCTACTTTTTATGTTGCCGTTGCCAAAGATAATAGTTAAGAGGACGGCGACGATCGGCAGCTCACGCGAAACAAACATTCGGTCTAAATTATCTTTTTTAAAATAATAATCAAAATGGTTCACATCTTTGGCCTATGCTAAGTAAAATACACATGTTGTAAACGTCCAATAAAAATCTTATGGTTATAGGAGTTAGGAACTATCTTTGACACAATTAGAAACCTTTCAAAACAACAAGAATAAAAACAAGAACGTATCATAATAATTAGAAACTCTTGATCCTTTGTATTGTGATATTATCCGACTGAATATATAACCTCATCACATGAGTATAAAATTGAACAGCCGTGTACATCACATGATACAGTGGCTGGGATTTTTATTTCATTATCTTAAATATTGAGCAAAAAATTGTAACTATGGCCTAATGAAGCTAGTCCAACACAACAATATATATAAAATATTATAGTCTCTCATTCTACATAATTCTATATTACATCTAGGCGTTCGTTCGTGGAGAAAAAGAACACACTATTATTTTTAATATTGTCGTTGTCCATCAAATAGGAACAGATAATAATTAAGAGGAACGTTTAAAAAAGCAACGATGAAGACGACGACGACGACGACGGGCAGCTAACGTGAAACAAACATTCGGTCAATCGGCTGCTAATTTCTCCCTGTTGGTTGATCGATCATGGAAGAAGAGAACTGTGCATCGACCATGACAACAAACCTATCGATTGACAATATTATGGATTTATGGTGGTTCGCCATTTTCTGTTGATCGCACCTGCAGGTGTATTCCCCGGGTGGCCGCAGCAAATTACCCGCTCTTCTGTCCCCTTCCTCCGGACGATCTCGTCCGTCCGGTCAGCAACGGACGGCCCAGATGACTAGATATGGAGTACGTCCGGGTGGGGCCCACAAGGGGTAGTGGGCGAGAGAGCGGCGGCTTTGGCTGCGCGGCGACAGCGGTGGGGCCCGCGGGGTATCAACGGTCGGGAACGCGACGACGATGGCGGGGAAAAGAGCGACGTACGTGGCGGCGGCGGCCGCCGTCGATTGGGGTGTCGCCGTCGACGGACGGCCACGCGTAGCGTAGGTCCGGCGCATTTGGCGCCATAAATCTCTCTCGGCGCGCAGTACAGATGATGGATGGATCGTCGAGAAATAAAACGATCTGAGTTAATGATTAGTGTTGATGACGATGATTAGATGATCGATCGAGCGTAGTACGTAGTACGTGTACGTATACTGGTACTAGTCAATGTGATCCAATGCAAATGGTGTGTCATTTATTAATTGCAGGAAGATGATCTACGGAGCAGGACATGTACACACAACATATATATACGATCAATGAAAAGACGCTCCATCAAACAACGGGACGATCGACGTGCCCTACATCATTATTTTGCTGCTTTCTCAAATCATTATAAAGATGAATTTTCTTTTTAGAAACCCAGTTTTACTTCTACAAACAGGTCATAAGAAAATCCGCCTATATTTTACTTTCTCATATCATTATGAAAACAATTTTTTTTGACATCTAGGTTTCATTTCAACAAACGGATCATAAGATCTACCTATAATAATGACAAGTGGTCATACGTGGTCTACAATCGTCTCTACAAATGGTCACTTATATTTCTTAGAAATCGATTTTAGTTAATTATTGAAACGATTTTTGTAGTAGTGGTTTTTTCCCTCAAGTACTGATCATGAAAATTTAGTAGAAGACTATTCTAAAACCATATGGATGACCTATATATATTCTCTACAAAACGCTATCAGACACACACACTTAATTAGTTGGTCATAAAACAAAATTTATCACATTATTTGTATTTAAAGACATGACGATGATGGACGATGTCATATTACAAAACAAACTCAGCTATATATGTGCATCACATGATGCACATTATATAAAAAACCCTTGCGAAGCAAACCAAACAACACACATCGGTTGGGTTTTAGATTAGATGATCTTAGGACGTACGGACCAATCCTTGAAACTGAACACGCTATATACACGCAAGCTACTACCTCTGTTCTAATGAGTATTTAATTATGGCCATGTACCTAGACCAGGCAAAGTATCCGTTCGATTAATTTGGTAACCGAGTAATTAAGTACATTTCCTACCCTCTCCCTCTTTCTTGATCTATTTTGGTCGGGCTGGCGTACTGATTTTCTCACTACCGGCTTACAATTTTATTTCGACGACGCTGCTGTTAACTTTACGTAAAATTTGCTACAAGACATCGATATAATTTACTGATAAACATCATAAAATTATGTTGTAGTTGAAATATATTTAAAAAATTGATAATTTACTGAAGGATATTTTCAACCCAATTAAAAAAAAATTCAAATAGACGAGAATGCCCATGAAACCATGGGCTTTTAACATAGTGTTGAAATAAAAATTTAAAAATTATGCAGCTCTAAATCTTCCATCACTCCAAATACATTTCTTGCATGCATTTTATTTTATTTTCACTTTAGCACTAGGTTAGAAGATTTTGACCCTAAAGGCATTTTTGTCTTTTTTAATTCTCTTTTCAATTAGGTTGAAAATATCCTCTAACAAATTATCAAATTTTCATATGTTCTTTATGGGTGACATGTTTTTACGATGCCTACTAGCAAATTACATAAACTTTGACTATCGTATAACAAAATTTACCTAACTTTACACATGTCGAAACATAACTTGTATATGTTTCTCTGAGCCAGAAAAAGAGTGAGAGACAAGCTACGGAGGGAACGTACGTGTTGTGACAAAAGATAATCATTTTCCCCAGGGCCCTAGAAAGCTAATTATAAGCTTAATTTCAGCGTCAAATCGATTATAATCAGTACCAATGATTGGCCATTACATCGATTTTTCGCTCAGCCAGCTTAATTCACATAGGCTAATATAAGATCAACTCACAGCTAGCTCATCCTCCATAAGGTATCTATGTGTTTGCCTATCCCTTCTAATTAAGCTAACGTAGTAATCATATATATGATCCACGACATGTAGGCCCAGTTCTTCTCTTGGGATTAAGATTTTAGCACCTGAATGATTAATTAAATTATATCAGGCATGGCCGCACTACCAGTCAATGATATATATGATCCAAAGCTAGACTAGAGGATGATTATCGAGAATGCTAATTTGGACAAACTATGATACACACACACATGTACACGTAGTACTAAAGGTTATATATGATCAGGACCCTAACTAATAATTAATGCACCTGTCTGTTTGTCTGTACCCGTAATATATATATTATAAGTTTATAACCATCATGCTGTTTCCATGCAAAAAAAAACTGTATTTAATTGCGATTTGCGACCATGAAGAATCTCTCGTGTTAACTAAAATGATTTTTTATCATTAATTATTGGTTCGATGAATCGTATTACCAACAAAATTAAATAGATAATAGAAAAACCAGTACGAATTCACGGGTTACCGATCGAGACTGGTAAGATTTGATCTAATCGATGAACTGGTGGTCTGATGGCTGATGATATATATATGCATGAGTTGGACCATCTCTCACCAGCACCAACTGAATTTTGGTTGTGTCTCACTCAGGCAGAATCAGTACGTATTGGCATCGATTGAGACTGTCCTGATTGAGGTTTGACTGGTCCAGCTTCCATCCTAGCTAAGCTTGTCCCTCCACCGATTGATACTATTACATACGTTAGATCGTTTGGTGCAAATCATGCATGCATGTATGTTCACACATTAATTGATCGCTAGCTAGCTCCAACTAATTTGATTGAGCTAGTTAATTAGCTAGCTAAACACATAGCTGAAATTCATTTTTTTAGCTCGAGGTAGCATGGAAATTGACACGTACACCACATGTATATATTTTTCTTAGATAATATGTATATATTGCTCAACTGGCATGCATGCACCTGCAATTTAATTATGTAAGTTAAGTTGCATGGATGGTGCCGAGATTAGCCACGGGATTACATCTAATATAGTATTTATATTTATTCGAAAATATAACAACTTTTAGCATCCATATATGTAGCCATGAAGTTGTTATATTTAAGATGAAGGTATCTGTTCAACAACAACAACAGAAGCAAATTAGAAATGGTATGGGGAGAGAGCTCATTTTTTTCTTCGTCCTTTGGCCTCCTACTCTTTTTCCCCTTCCTTCTCTCCTCTCCATCAGGATCCAATAGGGTAGGGAGGGCTACCTTTGAGCCCTCCCGACACCCGCGTTTGATCCACCCCTATCGACTAGTAGGTAAAATAGATATTAAGTTTCTCATATCTAAAATTTAAATATGTAACTCACTACTATAGAACCCCTCATAGATATCGTCTCATAGATGTCGGCATCTATGTTTTTTTTAGTATTGATACTCTCAAATTGATACCGGCTGAAAAACGATACATATGATCAGTTCTCAACCGATACCAATAAATGATACTGTAGTTGTGACTCCTCCATATAGATTGAAGTATGGGCAAAGGATACCAGTCACAGCCCTACTTACAACTACAATTAGTTATAGCTATGTTAACTACCCAGGTGGCGAAGGACGACGATGAGAATGAGATATATACATGCAACAACCAATTTCATTTATGACAAAGTGTTAGCTAGCTACTTATGATTATTATTACGTTTTGTTTTTTTATGAGATATATACATGCAACAAGCTAACAAGCGAGGCAAACGTAGCTATCATCGATCGTTGTGTTACGTTACGTTTGTGTTGATCGTGTGAGAGTGTACTGATCTGTTCTTGCCTGAAATGGGCCTAATTTGTTTGGGCCCTAAGAACTACCCAAAAAGAAAAGCCTTAGGGCTGCTTCCCCTCACCTCTCTCTATGGGCCGTGAAGGGGATACCAAGATGACCGTATCGTATTTTTCTTCACTATTTTCACAAGTACTAACACACTCCGTTTGGAATGCAGGTAAATTCCCTACTCTCCTCCTGAAAGTGAACTGTTTTACTATAATAACATTATTATATGAGCATTACAATATCGAAAGGTATCAATATTTTTAGTGTGAATTTGGTACCTCATAATATCAGAGGTACTGAGAGGTATTAAATTTTACACTAGAAAATATGATACCTTCCAGTACCTCCTCAAGGACTGTAAAATCACATCTTATTATATAGTATAAAAAATTATGTAGAATTCGTGTATTTCAAACAATGTAATTGTAATGGCCCATGGCTCATGGAAGGTGTGGTGTGTTGATAAAGCCCAGTCCATTAGGCATGCCTGGATGTTAATGGAGCATAATAATGGCTCTGTTTAAAGAGTTCTCTTTTTCCTTTTTGTTTGGGCAGCTACAGCTTTTTCGAGAATCTCTAGGGTTTCGTTCAGCTGCTTAGTGCAGCACTGTCATGCAGCTAGTCGGCTGTTACACCATGCAGCGAATGAAGCAGCCATAGGTGTAAGGCAGCGTTGTACCTTGCAGCTGAACAAGCCCTAGCTCTCCCCAAATAATATAGATTCTCATATAGATTATGAGAACATGTAGTTTTAGAATCTAGAAAATAAACTTAAAGAGCCAGAAACTGGAAACCATATAAAGGATGTAGACGCTGAATACAGATAACCAGTCATGAGAGATTAGAGGCTAGGATTATCTCATTCAGTTGTACAAAAAGTTCTACTACCTATTAGTGGTTACAATATGAATACATAATGCCCACATGTGACAATAATAAGACTCATAATATGATCAACCACAATTCTTCTTCATTTTCTTCTTCCTGGCGTCCAAACACTTTGGTCTCTGTATCTCACAACTATACATGTAGCTATAGTAAGGTGCTATCGGAGATTTCCATCCGAGTGCATCAAATCTTCCTTGAGGCTTAACACTTCCAAACAAAGCATCCAACAGTAATATCTTGTGAGCTTCAGATTCAGCTTCAGCTTCACAATGAGAAGATGCATGTGAGGAGCTTGTTTGATAGTTATCAAGAATCACAAGAAGTTCAATTGCTTCTTCACTTGATTCAGTCACCTGATCAAAAGCCTTAACTTTATTTGCACCATACATGAATGACCACACATGCTGGTTCTTCTTCTTGAACTCTCTTAGGGTTGCAAGAACCAAGCTCCAGTAATGAGTGTTGGCATTTGATCTCAGTAACCTACTGAAGACATTGGCACCCATAAAACACCCTTCAGTTTCCATTGCAATGTCCATGGCTATTGATGCCATTTCAGGGTGCTCTGAAGCATCCATGCTCCCAAATGTTCTCACCTTGAAGAAGTACCAGTAAGCTTCCTTGGATAAAAGCTGTAATCTGAGAGGTGGTGTGGTTCCTAACCTCGCAATCTTGTCTGATCGGCTTGTGAATATGATTTTACTGTCGCGAGGAATGCGAGTTTTGTAAGTTAAGTATAATAATCTTTGCAATAAAACCTCATCGATATTTTTATTTAGTCCTTCTGAATACCTATCCCCATCTAGTTCAACAATGACCAACACCCTTCCTATATCCAGGGCACGGTTTCGATGTTTGATTACACCGCCATCTCTAAGATCCACCATGCTTTCATCTTCAAGATCAGCTCGAGTAATGAACACAATTTGCGAGAAGTGATTGCGCACCCTTTCATCGTTGCAGGCATGCTCGATAATAGTGCTCTTCCCAACTCTCCCTGGACCGATAATCGGCAGAACTCCTGGCTCTTGTGTGCCATTATTCCCAGATTGTAGGAGAAAATTGATGAGATATTCCATCTCCATTTGGCGCCCAAACATGCACTGGTCCAAGATCAAGTACATGCTATACGGTTGACGATGAAGGCGAGGGCAACTGATTAAGAATGCAATGAACTCATTAGCATCAGCAATGGTGTTCTCCATGTCCCCAAGAACTCTCTGAAGCTCACTCACACTCTGACTGCTACTGCCACTGCAGAAACGGACACGCTTGGCACGACTGAATTTAGAGATGGCAAAAGATGGACTCACATCACCATGATGATCCTTGCCTTGATGGGCTCTGCACCTGAAGGTGTCCAGGCTGTAGTAGCCTCTGAACATCTCCTTCCTCAGGATGCTCAGCTGCTGCAGCATGGCTTGGTTTGTGATGCACCGTTCCTCCGCCTCGTCGACGATGATGTGAAACCGCAGCAGCAGCCGTTGCAGGTTGTCCAATCTCTCGTTGTCGCTTGGAGCCGGCTTTTGCTGATTCAGGTATTTGCTTACAAGGAAAGATATGGATCTACCTGCAAGTTCAGTTAGGATGGCAGAAATGGTTGCCTCCATGTTGGCTGGAGAAAACCTTTGCAGAAAGGTTCTGCAATGGAATGAGCTACCTCTATCTAGTATTATAACTTATATTATGTGATCTGAAACTACTTCTGATAGTGCCAACAAGTGTTTCTATTATCTTTCAATTAGGATTAGGATGCTTTGTATGTTACAAGTTGTAACAAGCAATGGGTGGTCAGAAGTCAAAATTGGCAGGTGATAACAAATTACATAGAATCAATTAGTTGCTGTCAGTTCTCATCGTCTTCTGAATGTCTTGGCGTCTTACACTGAAACGTTCAAGCTTAAAATATACTCCCTCCATTCCACATTATAAGTTATTTTAGGTTTGTCTTTAAGTCAAACTTCTTTAAATTTGAAACATATTTATAGAAAAAATAGCAACATCTAAAACACCATTTTTTTCATTAAATCAACCATTGGATATAATTTTATAGTATATTTGTTTTGTGTTGGAAATGTTGCTATATTTTTCTGTAGGGTTTGTCAAACTTGAAGAAGTTTGATTTAAGATAAATCCAAAATGACTTATAATATGGAATGGAGAAAGTATAATTATAATGCTAGATGCTGACAAATTGAGTTTGATAACCTATCACAAATAGCACATTTACACAATAGATTGGAGTACGCATTCGCTCAGACGGTAGGTGAAAATATTTCACGAGTGCTCAGATTTATATTACAGTTTAAGATAATTACATTAGCATCAGTTTCTCAGATGGACAGATGCAAATCTTCAGAAAACGATGAGATGGTTAGCTGCAAAGTTTCCGAGGTCTCTTAGTTCTGGCAACTATATGCTGCGACTTCCGTACCTCACAGCTGAACATGTAGTTGTAATAAGGTGGAAGGTGAGATCTCCAGCCAAGAACCTTGAATTTTCCTTGAGGCCTAACACTTCCAAAGAGAAAATCTTCCAAACTAAACTGGGGAACTTCAGCTTCACTCTGAGCAGAGTTTGTACAACGATGGAGCATGTTTGGAACAGAACATGTCTGATAGTCATGAAGAATCACAGTATATTCAGAGGAACTTTCGTTTACCCTCCTAACATATGCCGATTCAACCACCTCCCAAGGACCATCAAAATTTGCATAAAGTGAGATATTCAACTTCCTGAATTCTCTGATTCTTGTTAGAACCGTGCTCCAAAACCGACTGTTGAAATTTGCTTTCAGAAGTTCATTGTAGATGCCTGAAGACATGAAGCACCTATTCAATTCCCTTGCTATCTCCATGGCTATTGATGCCAGCTTTGGATGCTCCTCTGTATCAATGCTTCCAAATGTGCGCACCTTGAAAAAGTACCAATAAGCTTCTTGAGTAAAGAACTTTACTCGAAGATCTTGTGCCGTACCAAAGCACGCAATCTTATCAGATCGGCTTGAGATTATAATTTTACTGCCATTTGCAACACAATTTTTGGAAGCTGAGTACAACCTTCTCCATGCACCCTCATCGATGTCTCTGGTTAGTTCGATAATGATTAGTATCCTTTCTCCACCAGTGGCGTGATTTTGATGCTTGATTGCACCTGAATCTCTAAGAGTCTCCATGTTTGAATCTTCAAGATCATCCTGACTGAAACAAACAATTTGAGAGAAGTGGTTACGCACCCTTTCATCATCACAAGCATGCGCGATCAAGGTGGTCTTCCCAACTTTCCCTGGGCCAATGATTGGCAGGACACCTGGATTTTCAGCACCGGGAGTATCCTCTTTGAGCAGGAAGTTCATGATGTGCTCCATCTCCATTTGGCGACCGAACAAATGCTTGTCTATAAGCAAGTGCATGCTATATGGCTGACGGCACAAACGGGGATAACTGTTCAAGAACATGACAAACTCGCTCATATCTTCAAGGGTGACTTCTAGACTGCCAAGAACTTGCTGCAGCTGATCTTGTAAAGTCTGGCCACCGCCCCTGCAGAATCGGACGCGCTTGGCAGGATTTAACTTGGATGGTGTAAAATAGTTACTCACCGCACGATCTTTGGCACTGTCTTCTTCATGGCCATGGCATATGAAGTTGCCGAGGGTGTAATACCCTCTGTACATCTCCTTCCTTAGCATGTTCAGTTGCTGCAGCATGGCTTGGTTTGTGATAATCCGTCCCTCTGCCTCCTCCACAATGATACGAACCCGGAGCAGCAGTCGTTGCAGTCTCTCCTCCACGGATGGTAGTGTTGACTTTGAGCACTTGTTGATCAGCAAAGATATGGATCTACTGGCAAGATCACTCAGAATCACGGACAAAAATGTCTCCATGTGTAGCTATATGATCTGAAATTTTGTAAATCACTCGAGTGGTGAAGAGCTGATACCTGAGAAAACAATGCAATCTGAATGTTTATAGAGGGTATTGCACTGTGGTTACATATACAAGGAGGGTATATGATCTGAATTAAGGCAGCCACATAATCTAGTAACTCCAAGTCTCCATAAAGAGAAAGGTATTGCACCGTGGTTACATATACAATGTTACATGTATATCTAGAATTTATTTCAAACCAGAAATACTTTTTGGTGTGAACTGTTTGGATCCAAGTATCTGTTTTTCTCTGCAGTTCCAATAATACAACCACACAAGGTTGACCACATAGTGGGGAAACGATGAAAGCAGCAAGGACAATTCTACAGATTTGGTTCAGCGCCATGGATTTCTCGTCCAGTTTCAAAAGCACATGCATTTTTAGTTGACCAGTTCATATGCTAGACAATGCAGATGGCCTCCTGCTTCTACAACGGCGACAGGTTAAAAAAGGACCTGATGAACATTCAGAAAATGGTTTTCTTCTTTTGTCTCTTTTGATAAGAGTCAAGTTTTAGCTTCTATTTCTTTTACTAGCAAAACATTCAGAAAAATGATCTTGTACAGCGCTGTTATGTCCTTCAATAGCTGACCAGCTACGTTTCTTGAACAATAAATTATGGTTAACCACTACTAGCCACTTTTCTGAAATTCCTTTGGGGATCAATACACTACTCTGCTGAACTTAAAAAATTCAGAACATGATACACTTATCTGCTGGATTGGAAAAAAATCCAGAACATGCTACAGATCCTTGGAAATTGGGTACCTTGATCGACAAACAGATGACGAGGCAGATGAAGAGGGGGTATCGCCAACCCATGCTACCATTGTCGGAAGAACCCGCCCGCCGTTGCCACCAGATCTGGTTGGCACCGCCACTGTTGCCACTGGCTTCGTTTGCTACTCCAAGAAACAGGTATAATAGAGAATCAAAGATGACATGAATTTTAGAGACTATGTAGTGCTTTTGAACTGTACCAGGTCGAGCTCATGAAAATAGCACTTTTACATAGGAGTTTGAAAATAGCTCATGAAACAAGTATGTAGATATTACTTCAATTCAGCTTACAGCATTGTGATGTGCTGGCATCAAAATATGGCATTGTTGCACTGGATGCTCTTCTAGGTTAGTAGTAAGACTAGGCAGGATGCTTTAATTTGTATCAAATCACATTTCTAGAAATGGGAGCAGGTTTCCTCTCTTGTTAAAAGAAGTTAATAAATGCTGATAAATTGAGTTTGGCAACCTCATGAAAATATCGCATTTATATAGGAGCTTGGAGATACACAGATGCTCATATTTATACAACAGTTTTAGACAATAACAAGGTTTAGCTCTCGTACCATAGATACTAAAAGGTACCACAACCTAACAATATGGATTACTATCTGAGATGGTCATGTGCAAAGCTTCTGAGATCTCTTTTTTTTTTAGATAATGGATTTGAAAAAAAACCCGGCCTTTACATCCCGCAGGATATACGCAGCCACAAAAGTTACATAGTCTGAGCATTTAAGCTCGCAATACAGGTTCCAAAAAACAAAACATAAAACATCAGGCACTAGGCCTCCGAACAGTATCCAGCAGCAACAAAAGAGAGAAAACAAAGCCTAATTAAAGTTCCAACCTTCCGTACTTTTCTGAGATCTCTTCTTACTGGTGACCATATGATGTGGCCTCCGTACCTCACAGTTGAAAATGTAGTTGTAGTGAGGTGGAAGGTGAGATCTCCATGCGAGAACCTTGAATTTTCCTTGAGGCTTAACACTTCCAAAGAGAAAATCTTGCATACTGACCTCGGGAACTTCACCTTCACTCTGAGCAGAGTTTGTGTAAGAATGGACCATGTTTGGAATAGAGAATGTCTGATAGTCGTGAAGAACCACAAGATATTCAGAGGAAATTTTGTTTACCGTCCTAACATATGCAGGTTTAACCGCTTCCCAAGGACCACCAACAAGATACGCGTTGTATATTAAGTTGTTCTTCAGCTTGAATTCTCTGATTCTTGCCAGAGCCATGCTCCAAAACCGAGCATTCAAATTTGCTTTCAGAAGTACACTGTAGATGCATGAACCCATGAAGCACCGGTTCATCTCCCTGGCCATATCCATGGCTAATGATGCCAGCTTTGGGTGCTCCTCTGCGTCCAAGCTTCCAAATGTGCGCACCTTGAAGAAGTACCAATAAGCTTCTTGAGTAAAGAATTTTACTCTGAGAGCGTGTGTCGTTCCAAAGCTTACAATCTTATCAGATCGGCTTGCGACTATAATTTTACTTCCAATTGCAACACGACTTTTGGAAGCAGAGTACAATCTTCTCCATACACCCTCATCAATGTCTCCCATTAGTTCAATAATGATTAGTTTCCTTTCTCCACCTATGGAATGGTTTTGATGCTTGATTACACCACAATCTCTAAGAGCCAACATATTTGCATGTCCTATATCATCGTCATTGAAACACACAATTTGAGAGAAGCGGTTACGCACCCTTTCATCATTGCAGGCATGCTCAATTAGGGTGCTCTTCCCAACTTTTCCTGGGCCAATGATCGGCAGGACACCTGGATTTTCAGCTCCGGGAGTATTCACTTTGAGCAGGAAGTTCATGATGTGCTCCATCTCCATTTGGCGACCAAACAAACACTTGTCTATAAGCAAGTGCATGCTATATGGCTGACGGCACAAACGAGGACAACTGTTCAAGAACATGACAACCTCACGCATATCTTCAAGGGTGACTTCTAGGCTGCCAAGAACTTGCTGCAGCTGATCTTGTAAAGTTTGGTCACCACCCCTGCAGAATCGGACACGCTTGGCAGGATTTAACTTGGATGGTGTAGAATAGTTACTCACCTCACCATCTTTGGCATTGTCTTCTTCATTGCCATGGCATCTGAAGCTGCTGAGGATGTAATATCCTCTGTACATCTCCTTCCTCAGTATGTTCAGTTTCTGCAGCATGGCTTGGTTTGTGATGAACCGTTCATCTGCCTCCTCCACGATTATACGTGCCTGGAGCAGCAACTGTTGTAATCTCTTCTCCACAGTTGGAGTTGTTGGTTTTGAGCACTTGTTGATCAGGAAAGATATGGATCTACTGGCAAGATCACTCAGAATTGCAGACAAAAATGTCTCCATGTGTAAGTACGTAGTCTGAAATTTTGTAGACCTCTCAATGGATCAACAAGAACTGGGACCTGAGAGAAACTATGTAGTCTGAAAATTTTTAAAGGATCAGGCTGCCACATACTCTTGTACTGTGATTTACACTTTGAATGCTCCACATACTCCAGTATCCCAACCTAGATATGCTTTTTAATGTGAACTGTTTGGATTCAAGTTTCTGGTTTGTACAGTTTGCATAAATATACAAGACCGTCCACATAGCGGTGACGATGAAAGCAGTAAAGAAAGTTCTACAGATTTGGTTCAGCACCATTGGTTTCTCGTCAACTTTCACAGACATGTGTGAATTTTCAGTTGACCGATTCCGCATTCTAGACACTGCGTGGCCTTCTACTTCTACAAATGTGACAAAAAGAAAGGACCTGAAGAGCATGAACAAAAGATATGGTAAACTTTTTCATTATGAGATTCAACATGTTAAAACTGCTGAAAATTGAGAACTGCCCGTAGTGCAGCTGGCATGGATAGGCATTCGAATCTTCAGAAAATCGTTTAGTAGCACCCCTGGTATGCCCCAATACAAAATTCAAGTCCTTATTTTTTTTTCTCTGGGTCAAAATTCAAGGCTTTGCTTCTAGTTAATTCGAAGTCAAGTTTTATCTTTAACTTGTCTGACTGCAACACTAGTGAATGGCATGGACAGAGAGGAAACATTCAGAAAATGTTTTCCTACCATAGTTGAGGTGTCCTTAATCAGCTGACAAGCTGAAATTCCTTTTGGGAATCAATACGCTTATCTGGAGAATTGAAGTATTCTGAGAAATATGGCTACAAATCCTTGAAAGTTGAGTACCTAAATCGAGAGCAGACAGAACGGAGAGGAGGCGTTGCCGTCAGTCGCCGCCATTGACGGAAGAACCCGAGCCGCCGCTGCCGCCGACGTCTCCAGATCCGGCCGGCACCTTCTCACTTCGTGGCGGACGTCATCATTGCTAGGATCGGGGAACTCGGAGGCGGAGTACAACCTTGCCGCCATTGCTAGATAGTGGGGATCCAGTCATCCAGCCACCAGCGCCTTGAACGGTTGAACACATACATAAAATAAAAAAAATAAAAAAACCGCTTTAAATATGGGTAACATTTGTCCATGGTAATTACTACCTCCTTTTTCGAATGTACAACGCCGCTGACTTTTTATACAATGTTTGATCATCCATCGATTTTATTTAAAAATTTGATATAAATATGTAAAAATGTAAGTTAGAAATTATATTTTATTTAATGATAAAACAATTCACCACATAATAAATGATATTTATATAATCTATCTATTATATTATCAAGACATTCTTGAAAGGAGACATCTCGTTCACTATAGATGCTAAAATGTTTGACATTAATTGGAGAAAAACAAAAAAGAGTTCATGTAGGAATACAATTTAAAAACAACTAAAATTTGAAATTAAAAATAAGCAATATTGAAAGAAGAATCCATATAAAAACCCAATACGAGATTAATTAAAATTCAGAATAAAAAATATATTATTAAGACAGTCTTGAAAGGAGACGTGTAACGCCCGTTTTGTCGCGGCGTTAGCGGGAAAACCTAATTGCTAAAAACCTTACTTGTGAAAGTTTTGCTCTTTGGTTGAGTCTTGTGGTGTGCCAAGGTCTCGTGTCTCCCCTCTCACCTCAATCCCGGAGAAAACCGCGAAATCGAATTTCAAATCCGAACCCTAAAACTCCTTCTCTCTTTCTCGGCAAAAGTCTGCTTTTCCTCCCCCTCCCTCCCCCTCGGGCCAACTCTTTCTCGGCCTGTTCCCTTTTTCCTCCTTCCTCCTTGGGCCCCCTCCGGCCCGCTCCCCGTTTCCCTTTCGGCCTGCTCGGTCTACTCCCTTCTCCCCGCTGGGCCGCGCTGTCCTGGCCCGGTCCGGACCGGCCTGCGCCCCTCCCCCGGCCACGTGCGCCGCACGTGCCGAGGAGAGCAGCGTCTCCTTCCTCCCAGCCGTGTCGCTCTCCCCTTGTCTCTCTCCTGCGCTTTCTCTCCTTTTCTCTCTCTCTCTTTTTTTCTCTCCGCGCCGACGCCGATCCAAAAATTCATCGGTGG
This sequence comes from Oryza officinalis, assembly GCA_008326285.1. NCBI lineage: Eukaryota > Viridiplantae > Streptophyta > Magnoliopsida > Poales > Poaceae > Oryza > Oryza officinalis. Next base: position 3,010,410 of record BDMV01000007.1, read on the forward strand.
CTCGCCCGTTCCTGCGGGCGTACCGTGGCATGGCCGACCGGCAAGGACGGTGCTGTCACCCAACTCTGCCACGGCGACTGCCTTGTCCTCACATGCCGCCAAACCAAGCCCACCGCCTTTGGCCGACAACGCCATCGTCACCCATGGCCCCCGCCGCTCATGGCCAAAGCTTGGACGTCGAGTCGCGCGACTGCGCCAGCTCGCCCCCGCTCCAAACCGACATAAACACCTCCCTCCCCTATAAAAATTGGCCCTGGGACCTCCTTTTCTCCTCCTGCTTCGTGCTCAAGGAGGCGAAGCTCCGTCGCTTTCTTTCTTGTTGTCGGCCGCTTGCGGCCACACGATCTCCTCGGTGCCATGCCGTCTTGGCACTGTGCCGCCCCACCGTCGCGGCAGCCTCGCCGACTCTGCCCAGTACCGCTTCCATCTCCTCTCCCATGGCTGACGCATAGGACGCTGCTTCCCTCCCGTCGGTGAGCTCCTCGCCTCCCCCCTTCTTCATCTTGTCGCATGCGTGCTGCGTCCACTGCCATCGGCCATCCTCCCGTCATGCCCCTCTCCTTCTCCCGTCGCCATCGCCCTCTCGGACAGCCGCCATGGCCACCGTCAATTTTGTTCGCCGCCACCGCGCGCAAGCGTGCGCCACCGTCATCCTTTCCCCTCCTCAAAATCCTTTCGCCGCTGTCCTCCCCGTGACCCCAGCAACCTCCCGGAGCACCGCTGTGGGTGCCGCCCTTCTCCCTTGCTCCCTCGCCATGCGGCCATGCCCGCCGCCGCATAGCTACGCTATCGGCCTTCGACGCGCTTCCTCTCTCCAATCCGCATCGTTGAGTCGCTATCCCTCTTCCTCCTCTAGCCACCGGCACCCACATCCCCCTCCGTCTCGCCGCCGCTCGCCGAGACGCGCCGCCCGCCGTTGCACCGCCGAGAGCCATCCGCTCCCGGGTGAGCTCCGCTCCTCTCCCCGCGTGCCTACGTGGCCTCCGCATGGACGCCACCTCCGCCTGCCTGGCCCCGCTTGACTGGGTCAAGCCGCGATCGGTCAGCGCCTTTCGGCCGTCCGCGTGGGCTGCGCCCACCTTTGTAGCACCCTGAGAAAATTCCTAAATAAAAATACACCGACCAAAAATTATTTCTGATTTATTTTTATAATTTTGCATCATGCCGACAATTTCTTTTTTTGTTTTATGCCAGGCCAAACTTTTATTGAAAATTTCCAATTTTTCTACTCCTCTGATCTTTTGGTTTTTGTCCCAAGATTTTCACTCTGATCGAAATTAGTTTTGCTCCAAAAAGTCCGCTTAAACTCCCTCTACCTTGGCCTTCTTGCTGCAAGCCTTTTCCTAGAAAAGTCCATGTTGCCTCCCCAAGCCATTCATTACTGTTGGGTTGGTAATAAAAAGATAAAGTCTAATCCTCCTCCCTGGTACTGTTTTCGGCGACGACGTCGCCGCGCGCCGCGCGCCGCGCCGCTACGACAAAGCCGCTGCGACATCACCAGTTGCTGCCCTTCCTTCCCATCCCGCCGGCGACCTCGCCGTCCGCTTCCGCACCCTTGCCTAACCTCACCGGCGTAGCAAGCATGCATGTCGCTAACTAGCTTTACGTGAGTGCAATGCATATGCATGCATGCAGCAAGCCAAGCAAAAGCATGCATGCAGCCAGCTAGCTCGTGCTTGCATGAAGCTAGTTTAGCTCGTGCTTGCATACGGCTGGCCGAGCGCATGCTGCATGCGGCAAGCTAGCCAAGCATGCGCATGTATGCAAGCAGCAGCCAGAGCCACTACACCAGCCCGGCAAGCGCCGTTCGAGCCGATGCCGTGCGATCTCGAATTCAAGCCGCTCCTCCTCGGGTCGGGTAGGTGGCGACGGCCGCTCAGCAATCACGTTAGACGGCGTCGTGTTTTGACGGCCGCCACGGCCGCACTACCACTTCATCGCTGCCGCGTGCCCCGAACAGGTGGATGACGTTTCCGCCGCCAATACGCAGCCGTCACTGCTCCCACCTACACACGCGCGTTTTTTGGGATGGAATGAATGCAAGCAGCAACAAACGTCCCGTCCCCAGACTCTATTTAAGTGCTGTTGCGGGTGAGCACGCAACCTGTCCCTCTCCATTCTCTCTTCTCCTCCTTCTCGTTTTGCTTCCTCTCAGCCACTCCCTCCTGGGCACACGCTGCCGTCTCTCCGCTTGCTCCACTGCGGCCGGCTCCGACTGGGCCTCAGTTGAGCAAGAGGACGGATAGGCCGCCGCGCCGTCATCGGAACCCCGAGAACGACTAACTTATCGAATGGCTAACCTCTAACATCTAACATTCGACCCATTGACTCACTAACCTGCTGACACTGTAACTTACTGACTCACTGATCTCTAACTCGCTAGCCCCTAATGTAACGCCCGTTTTGTCGCGGCGTTAGCGGGAAAACTATCTCTCTAAAAACTCTATTTGCGAAAGTTTGCTCTTCGGTTGAGTCTTGTCGTGTGCCAAGGTCTCGTGTTTTCCCTCTCGTCCCAATCCCGGAGAAAACCGCGAAGTCGGATTTCGAATCCGAGCCCTCAAACTCCTCCTCTCCTTTTCTGGAAAAGTCTGTTTTACCTCCCTCTACCCTCGGGCCGATTTCCTCTCGGCCTGTTGCCTCTTCCTCCTCGGGCCGCCGTCGGCCCAGTCCTTTCTCCCCTCGCCCCCTCGGCATCCTCCCTCCCGCTGGGCCGCGCCCGCCCGGCCCGTTCCGCGCGGCCTGCCGCGTCGGGCGCGCCGCGCACGTGCGCCGCACGCCCGCGCGAGAGAGCGGGCGCTCTCCTTCTCCCCCTTGCCCGTTCTCTCTCGCGCCNCCATTCCGTCCCACCGGCACCGCCGCTCCCGGCCCCGCCGCCTGTGCGCGTGCCGCCAAGGCGCCAAGCGCGCGCCCCCTCTCTCTCTCTCTCCCCGCGTGCGCCCCTGCCCGAAGCGGAAAGGAGACCACCCTCCTTTTTCCCCTCCCTCTTTTGCTTTTTCCTCTACCGCCGACTGCCGCCGACGTCACCCGTTGCCGCCGCTCGGCCGCTAGCGCGGAGAGTGCCAGTGCGGTCCCCTCCCCGCGCTCCACCGCTGTCACGCCCCAAACTGGCCCCGGGCGAAGACCAGGATAGAGCGATCCAGATTGACCTGTATGCCTGTACCAGTCCCAGGAAATAGCGCTGGTACAACAGGAAGACAGAATATCACAACAACAGCGGTCTCTTTATTAAGAGTAGGATTACAACCAGGGTTGGAACTGCGGACAGAACCCGAGTTCACAACAGCATTACAAAAAGGCGGAAGCGGGAAGCGGCGACTGGCCCTAAACCACAAGCAAAGCCTTGGGGAAGGCCGAAACCCTACTACTGCTCGAAGTCTGCTTGCTCCTGGAAGAACTCTTCGTCAGCAGGGTCCACCTCTTCATCTTCGAGAACTGGGGGGGGGGTTTAATTATATAGAGCAAGGGTGAGTACGGGAGTACTCAGCAAGTCAGGGGAATTAAGTGTTTAATGCGAGCTTCAAGGGAAAGCCAGTTGTTTTTCACCATTGATTTTAGTTTAAGACTTTCAGAAATATCTAAGTGAGTGCTTCTCGACGGCACGGACGGGAAGTGCGTCTCATCCGGCCGGAGCAGTGAAAATGTATCGATTGATTCTTGTCGGCACGAGAGGCTCCCTGCCAATCGTTCACCGACCCGGCTGCACCAACAGCCACAACTCACACACGCCGGTACGAGAGGCTCCCTGCCAATCGTCACCGACCCGGCTGCTTCAACAGTCACAAGTCACACACGCCGGTACGAGAGGCTCCCTGCCAATCGTCACCGACCCGGCTGCTTCCACAGCCTTAAACCAGGCACAGAACGGAAAACCTCACACCAACAGCAGTTCACAAGGTGTTCAATAAAACTACGCTAAGGAAACACCTCACATCCGCCCATGACCGTGGGCACGGCTGTTCGAACAGTTGTTAACCTCTGCAGAGGGGGTACACTTTACCCACACGACGTTACTAACCCCGAATCACCCAGCCCGCGACCCTCGGTCACGTCTGGCGACCTTGAGGCTTTCACGACAAGGCATTTCGAAAGCCGACTCAGGGTCATCTTATGCCAACGGGAGGGGTCCCACGGACCAACACCAGGTTAGGTCCCAGACCATACTGTGCCAGGAAGCCCAGGGGTCCTCCCCGACACCACCCCGGCGAATCCACTTGTCCCTTGGCATCAAGATTTCCCTGGCCTAGCTAATTACTCAGCCAGGGGCGTCCCATATCACCCATGTGGTCGTACTTGACATATGCTTGGATGTAATTCCCAAGGAATCGGTCCTTATAGCGAGAGCGGGCAGACCGTACCTCCAGTACGTCTCCCGAACCGCGAGTTTTAGAAACTCACTTTAGTTTTCAAGGCACCGACCCAAGTGTCGGGTTTTCCAAGCATTTTGTAAACTCAAGTTTTACCCAGGTGATCAATTTTAAGTTTGAGGGGAGTCTCGATATTCGTACGCGAGGTACGGATACCGAGGCATCACCTGAGGGGTGACAAGGGTGTTAGGGTATTCAATTATCAAGGAAGGTGAATGCAGCAAATGGGTAGGGCCTGGCGGTTATCTTGCAAACCGAGGCCAAGTGTCAAGTGTGTGACCTAATTAATGCATAGTTTGCGGAATCAAAATACTTAATTTAAATTATGGGTTCAATTGATCAAAGGTGACTTGCCTTGCTCGAGATCTTGAGCTTCTTCCTCGAAATCCGCGCACTGCGGGTCTTCGGGCTCCGAGACTACACGCGAAACGAGACGACTCAACAAAGCGATAAAAAGAAGCCCTATTAAAGACCACTAAGCGTGCCATTAGGTAGATCTCGATTTTTGAGGAATTTTGGAAGTGGAACGGAGTCAATCGGACGAACGGTTGAAAAGATATGAATTTCCGAAGATTAAAGGATTTTCTGGAATAAAGAAAAGGAATTAATAATCAATTAATAATTCCCTGGAAAAAGAAGGGAAGGAGGGGCTGAAAGTAGACTTTATTTTGGGCGGCTAAGGACAGCCCAAAATATTTGAATGGGCGCGGCCCAAAACAATTGGGCCGGCGGCCCGAAGGGAATCGGCCTAGGCCGAGCGAGGAGGCTGTTGGGCCAAGGGGAGCCGATGGGCCGGCCGATGGCCCAAAAGAGTTGGCCCACGGCCGATCGACGCGCGGGAGGGAAATGGCCGATGGGCCTAGTGGCCGATGCAGGCCGGAGGCCGATTGGCCGATGCGGGCTGGCGGCCGAAGCCGACGACGGGAGCCGACGGGGAGAAAAGCGGCCGATGCAGGCCTCGAAGCCGACGGCGGGAGCCGACGCGAAGAAAAGGCGGCCGATCCGACGGCGGGAGCCGACGGGAGGAGAAGCGGCCGACGCGGGCCTGGCGGGAGCCGACGAGCGGCGGATTAAGCCGACGGGTAGAAGGAGAAAATCGGCCGAACCGACGGCGGGAGCCGACGGGAAGAAAATCGGCCGATGTCGATGGACGGCGGATTAAGACGACGACCGACGACGTGGGGCTCGGTCCGAGCGGCGGCGGCGGCGGCGTGCTCCGGTGAGGGCGGCGAGTCGGAGGGCGCGGACGGCGTCGGTAGGCGCCGGTGGAGAGAGAAAAGAGAAAGAAAACGAGCCCACGGCTCGGATCGGAGCGGGACGCGACGGCGGCAGTTTGAGGCGACAGCCGACGCCGACGGGGAGAAAAGGAAAGGGGGATAGCGGCGCCGGTAGAGGGAGAAGACGAGCGACGGCGGCCACGGCGGTGGCCGGAGGGGTCCTACGGTCGGCTAATCGGCCTAAACCGATGGGGAAAAAAGAGAGGGGGAGAGGAGAGGAGGTTTACCGCGGCGGGGCGGCAAGCCGGGAGCGGGGATGACGGCGCGGGCGCGGCACGGCTCCGGGCCGGGGAAGGGGGCGGCGGAGATGGCGCCCGGAGCTCCTTCGGGCGCCCTCGGCTGCGGCGGCGGCGGACGGCAAGGACGGCGGCGGCAGCGAGGCGGAGTGGAGCGGGCACGGGTGGAATCGGCAATGGCGGCCCGGCGGAGAGGGGATTTGTAGGGGGGGTTAGGTCGGTTTGGTCGGGGGAAAATAGGCGGTTCGCGGAGGTCGGTTTGGGGCGCGGAGAGGGGACCGGCGCACTCCGGCGCTAGCGGCCAACGGCGGCAGTGGTGACGCCGGCCGGTCGGGAAAAAGGGGGAAAGGGGGAAGAAAAAGGAGGCTTGCCTCCTAGCCGATTTGGGCAAGGGCGCGCGCGCGGGGAGAGAGAGCGCTGGCTCTCTCGGCCCGACGCGTGCGGGGCACGTGCGCGGCGTGCACGGGCCGAGCGGCCTGGCGCGGGAGGGAGCTGGGCCGGGCGAGGCCGAAGGAGTTGGGCCGACGGCGGCCCGAGAAGGAGAGAGGGGGAAAAAGAAAACAGGCCGAGAGGGCTGGGCCGGCAGCGGCCCGAGGGGAAGAAGAGGGAAGGGGACAGGCCGAGAAAGGGGGAGGCAGCCCACGACAGAGGGAGGTAAAGTAGACTTTACCAGAAAAAGAGAGAGAAGGAGTTTTAGGGCTTGGATTCGAAATCCGATTTCGCGGTTTTCTCCGGGATTGAAGTGGGAGGGGAGACACGAGACCTTGGCACACGACAAGACTCAACCGAAGAGCAAAATTTTCGCAATTAGGGTTTTTAGCAGATTAGTTTTTCCCACTAACGCCGCGACAAAACGGGCGTTACAACCGCCTTCCCCGGCCAAACCGACCTAGCGCCTCTTTAAATCCCCCTCCGCCATTGCCGCCCACCCAAGCTCCTTTCCTCCCCGCTGCCGCCGACGCCCTCACCGTTCGCAGCCGCGCCCGAGGACGCTGAGGAGGACCCCGGCGCCCTTCTTCCCCCTCTCCCGCGGCCGAAGCCGTGCCGCCCCGCCGCCTCGCGCCGTCGGTCCCCTTCCCCGGCAAGCCGCCCCTCCCGCGGTAAACTCCTCCCCCTCCGCCTTTTCCCCTTCTTTCCTCGGCGTAGAGCGTTGGGTAGCACCGTAGGCATCCTCCTGGAGCACCGCCGAGGCCGCCGCCCCTCTCCTCCGTTCCCTCCCCGCGCCACCGCTGCGGCCGCCGCCTCGCGTCGTCACCGGCCGCCGTCGCGCCTCATCTCTCAAATCCAAGCCGGTGGCTCGATTCCCCTCTCTCCCCTCTCGCTCCGATGCCGTTCCCCTTCGCCGGTCTCGCGCCGCACCGCCCGATGGCTCCGCCGCTGCCGCACGCCGTTGATCCCGGCGTCCCCTTCCCTTTTCCGCCCGCCGGCCTCCGTGGCCGCCACATAGGCGCCACACGAGCGCCAGCCGGCGTGTTCCCTCCTACCGCCGGCCTTCGTGGCAGCCGCGTAGGCGCCACGTGAGCGCCGACGGCCTTGTCCCTCCGTGCGTTCAGCTCGCGTAGACCAAGCCGCCGACCGGTGGGTCCCGCCCTAGCACCCGCGCGGTGGACCTCGATCCACCGATCCCGGCTGCCCGCATCGGCCGCTCGGCCATCGGCCTCCCCTTTCTCTCTCCGGCCCATCAGCCTCGGCCGTCGGCCTTCTGGACCCCCTCGGCCTCGGTCCATCGGCCTTCGGCCCATCGGCCGCTAGGCCCATCGGCCTATCCCCTCTCGCGCGCCGATCGGCCATTGGCCGATCCCTTCGGGCCGTCGGCCCATTAATTCGGCCGCGCCCATTCTATTCCTTTGGGTCGCTCTTAGCCACCCAAAATAAAGTCCATTTCGAGTCCCCCTTTTCTTTTTCTTTTTCCAGGGAATTAATAATTTCTTTTCCTTTAGACAAAAAATCCTTAATCTTCGGAAATTCATATCTTCTCAACCGTTCGTCCGATTGACTCCGTTCCACTTCCAAAATTCCTCAAAAATCAAGATCTATCTAATGGCACGCTTAGTGGTCATTAATAGGGCTTCTTTTTATCGCTTTGTTGAGTTGTCTCGTTTCGCGTGTAATCTCGGAGCCCGAAGAACCGCAGTGCGCAGATTTCGAGGAAGAAGCTCAAGATCTCGAGCAAGGCAAGTCACCTTTGATCAATTGAACCTATAATTTAAATTAAGTATTTTGATTTCCGCAAACTATGCATTAATTAGGTTACACTTGACACTTGGCCTCGGTTTGCAATACAACCGGCAGGCCCTATCCAATTGCTGCATTTACCTTCCATGACTATTGAATACCCTGACACCCTTGTCACCCCTTAGGTGAAGTCTCGGTATTCGTATCTCGCGTACGAATATCAAGACTCCCCTCAAAATTTAAAATGATCACCTGGGTAAAACTTGAGTTTACAAAATGCTTGGAAAACCCGACACTTGGGTCGGTGCCTTGAAAATAAAGTGAGTTTCTAAAACTCGCGGTGCGGGAGACGTACTGGAGGTACGGTCTGCCCGTTCTCGCTTTAAGGACCGATTCCTTGGGAATTACATCCGAGCATATGTCAAGCACGACCACATGGGTGATATGGGACACCCCTGGCTGAGTAATTAGCTAGGCCAGGGAAATCTTGATGCCAAGGGACGAGTGGATTCGCCGGGGTGGTGTCGGGGAGGACCCCTGGGCTTCCTGGCACAGTATGGTCTGGGACCTAACCTGGTGTTGGTCCGTGGGACCCCTCCTGTTGGCATAAGATGACCCTGAGTCGGCTTTCGAAATGCCTTGTCGTGAAAGCCTCAAGGTCGCCAGACGTGACTGAGAGTCGCGGGCTGGGCGACTCGGGGTTAGTAACGTCGTGTGGGTAAAGTGTACCCCCTCTACAGAGGTTAATAACTGTTCGAACAGCCGTGCCCACGGTCATGGGCGGATGTGAGGTGATTCCTTAGCGTAGTTTTGACAACTCCTTGTGAACTGTTGTTGGTGTGAGGTTTTCCCTTCTGTGCTTGGTTTAAGGCTGTTGGAGCAGCTGGAGTCGGTGACAATTGGCAGGGAGCCTCTCGTACCGATGTGCTTGTGTGTGGCTGTGGAACAGTCGGTGTCGGTGAACGATTGGCAGGGAGCCTCTCGTTCCGACGTGTTGACTTGAGGCTGCTGTGGCAGCCGGGGTCGGTAAACGATTGGTAAGGAGCCTCTCGTGCCGACAAGATTCAATCGATACATTTTCATTGCTCTGGCTGGATGAGACGCACTTTCTCGTCCACGTCGTTGAGAAGCACTCACTTAGATGTTTCTAAAAGTCTTAAACTAAAATCATTTGTGAAAAACACCTGGCTTTCCCTTGAAGCTTGCATTAAACACGTAATTCCCCTGACTTGCTGAGTACTTCTGTACTCACCCTTGCTCTATATAAATAAACACCCCCAGTTCTCGAAGATGAAGAGGTGGACCCTGCTGATGAAGAGCTCTTCCAGGAGCAAGCTGTCTACGAGCAGTAGTAGGGTTTCGGCCTTTCCCCAAGGCTTTGCTTGTGGCTTAGGGCCAACCTCCGCCTTTTTCCGCTTCCGCCTTTTTGTACTGCTGTTGCGAACTCGGGTTCTGTCCACAGTTCCAACCCTGGTTGTAATCCTACTCTTAATAAAGAGACCGCTGTTGTTGTGATATTCTGTCTTCCTGTTGTACCAGCGCTATTTCCTGGGACTGGTACAGGCATACAGGTTAATTTGGATCGCCTTGTACTGGCCTCCGTTCGGGGCTAGTTCGGGGTGTGACACCTAACCCCTAACTTGGACTAACCCACTAACATTTACTCCTTAATGCTGTGTGTTCGTTTGTTACCACTGATTGAACACGTGGTGTGCGAGGACGATCCGCGGGTCGACCGTCCCCAGGCTGTACATCGACGACCGTAGTTTCGTGCGAGGATTGCCGCTCAGTGTGCCGCTACCCGGCTGCCGCAAGGTGAGCTCCTCTCTTGCTCTTGCTCTTGCTTTTGTTTCCTTACCGCATTTCTCGTCTACCATTGTTGCCGCGGTGCGGTGACGTCGTGAGGCGCAACACCATACCCATTCCTTGCACGGCCGCCCTCCACAGCGATCGCCGCTTTGCCACCGGCCATGCATGCACCATGCAGCTAGCTGGCTGTACGTGTGCATGCATGCAAGTAGTTGACTGTATGTGTGCATGCATACATGCAAGTAGCTCACATGCATGCAACTAGCTAGCCGTGTATATGCATATGCATGCATGCAAGCAAGCAGCTCACATGCGTGCAGCTAGCTAGCCGTGTGTATGCATATGCATGCATGCTTGCAGCTCGCCCAAGCCCTCCACCTCAACATGCGCACATCCTAGGGAAACCACAAACACCTGAGGATTCCATTTTCGCAGCCAAGCGCTAGCTCGAGCACACACATGCACACAACAGGAGAGAGAGAACGAGAGAAGGAGGTGCAAGGAAGAAGAAGGAGGAGAGAGAGGCTGACTCACGGGTCCCACACCCATTTAAAAACAAAACCTGCACGTGAGGAATTAAGGGCGGTCCCACCCGTCAGACCTTTTTCCTTTTCTTCGATTTAAAACTTTTCCAATCTTTCGAATTCCGTATCTTCCTCGTTTTAAGTCGGATTTGAATGAAACTTTCATCAAAATCTTTCTAAAATCAAGATCTACGCAATGGCACTGGTTTGGTTATTTTTTGATTTTTCTGGAATTTTTAGCTCTTTTTGTGTTAGCGAGTAGTTTGTGACTTTATTATTCAACCGGACAGGGTACATCTGCGAGGAGGAAACTGAGTTAATTGAAAACGAACCCCCAATTGAGCAAGGCAAGTCACTATGCCCCCTTCCTCGAACATGTTGATCCTATTTTTATAAATGTGTTGATTACAAATAAAATTGCATACTAATTATAAAATGTGCACCTACACTTGTTTAAGCCTTACCTTTGATATTGTTTATCCTTATGTATTTACACACCTTTGTTACCTGAGTATATTACTTTACGCGTGATTATTTACTCACTGCTTAGCCCTGCTTACATAGACATTATACACTCCATATGTGTGATATGTGGATGTGGTTATACTGATCACTCGATAGGAGTGATTGATAGAGATCGGATGGAGACATAAGCGCCACTCACAGCATGAAAACCTTTGTAAAAACCCAAAAACTTAATTAAACAAAAATGATTTCGACTAGGGCAGCACGGATAGAATATGGGTGGTTCTGGGAACGGTAAGCCGCCGACCCTGGTCAGTTAAGGACCGAGTCAAGAAGCTAAGCAGGAAACGAACCGAGTACGACCACACTTCTTGAGTGGGGTTAGACCCGGTGAACTAGGTTATTCTCGTGGAGTGGCATCCCAAATATGGTAGGTTCTGGATATCGGTATGGAAATGTGGAAGTGTGTGGTTTAATGACGTCAAGCTTTATATATGTATAATGTAACCTTCAATCTTGGGAGCGCCAGGACTCCCCTCACAACCGGCTCGAGGTAGGAATGTGACGCCGGGGGTGCAATGGGGATTCATAGTCCTTGGAGCGGGTGCCACCATGCGAGGGTAACTGAAAAACCGGGCCATGACAAGTCTCATGTGTTGGGTGCGTCATGGAGTGTGGGATTAAAAGCGTACATCCACTGCAGTGTGAGTAAATTAAACTATTCGAATAGTCGTGCTCGCGGTTAATGAGTGCCAGGACTTGTATTACTCTTGACTAGCCTCGTCAATTTGTAATATTGCTTAAAATATGATGGGTATGGAAGGTGTGACCTTGCCTGATGTGCAAAAAGGTCGTAGTGGTTAAAACTGTGGAAATTGGATGCGAGGGTAAACCGGACCAAGCGAGGCTTGGGGAAGGTGGATGAACCCTCGCAGGTTAATGACAACTTCAACTTAACGTGGTTTTCAGTTAAAACGGTTATGACATAGGTTTGTGAAAACTAGCTTTATGCAAATAAACCAAGCCATCCTTGAACCCCTATGAACATTATATGCATTCTGTAGTGGTGGCTTACTGAGTACGGTTGGTACTCACTTTTACTTATTTAAATTTTTTTTAGAAAAAGGTGTTGGTATCGATCTGTGCATGTGCTATGCTGGCAAGGAGTTACCAAGGACGGCGGAATAGGGACCTAGGTTCACCAGTCGATGCGTGTGGGATAAAATGGACCGCCGCTGCTTCGCTTCCGCTGCCTCATTTATTTGTGTTGGTATTTTGTGTTGTTGTCAACCATGCTTGGTCTATTCGGATCCCATTTGGGCTATCCTTGTATTATTAATAAATTATAAGACCTGTATGACGATGTCAGCTTGTGATATATAACTATGCCATGTGTGTACCATCTACTGATTCAGGGAATGGTATTGCAATACACATGGGGTTTCCGGTATACAAAACCGGGGGCTCACAACCTTGGCCCACTCAGCCTCTCTTTGCTCGGCCCAGTCGGCCTTCCGCTCTGTCTCGCGCGCTCCCTCCCGGCCGTGGGCCGCCCTTCGCGCGCACCGGCCCGCTCGCTTGGCTGCGCCCACGCTCGTTCGTTGGGCCTCGCCACTCAGCCTCCGACCCATCAATTTCCCCCGCGCGACGCACGGCCTCTTTCGCTCGTGGGCCGCGCCCATAGCGTCGGCCCGCTCGGCCTCTCTCGCGCGCCGCTCGGCCTTGGGCCGCCTTCCTTCCCGCGCGCCGACCCGTGTAGTCCGGCCGCGCCCGAATCGGCCTTGGGCCGAATCCATTCCAATACAAGTCCCTCTTTCCTTTTTCTTTTTCAAGGGAATTAATAATTCCTTTTCCTTTAGACAAAAAATCATTTAATCTTTGGAAATTCATATATTCTCAACCGTTCGTCCGATTGACTCTGTTCAACTTCCAAAATTTCTCAAAAATCGAGATCTATCCAATGGCACGCTTAGTGGTCATTAATAGGGCTTCTTTTTATCGTTGAGTTGAGTCATCTCGTTTCGCGTGTAGTTTCAGAGCCAGAAGACCCGCAGTGCGCGGATTTCGAAGAAGAAACTCAAGATCTCGAGCAAGGCAAGTCACCTTTGATCAATTGAACCTATAATTTAAAATTAAGTATTTTGATTTCCGCAAACTATGCATGATTAGGTTACACTAGACACTAGGCCTCAGTTTGCAATACAACCGACAGGCCCTATCCTTTTGCTGCATTCACCCTCCTTGAATGTTGAATACCCTGACACCCTTGTCACCCCTCAGGTGAGGTCTCGGTATTCGCACCTCGCGTACGAATATCGGGACTCCTCTCAAAATTTAAAATGATCACCTGGGTAAAACTTGAGTTTACAAAATGCTTGGAAAACCCAACACTTGGGTCGGTGCCTTGAAAATAAAGTGAGTTTCTAAAACTCGCGGTACGGGAGACGTACTGGAGGTACGGTCTGCCCGTTCTCGCTCTAAGGACCGATTCCTTGGGAATTACATCCGAGCATATGTCAAGTACGACCACATGGGTGATATGGGACATCCCTGGCTGAGTAACTAGCTAGGCCAGGGAAGTCTTGATGCCAAGGGACAAGTGGATTCGCCGAGGTGGTGTCGGGAGGACCCCTGGGCTTCCTGGCATAGTATGGTCTGGGACCTAACCTGGTGTTGGTTCGTGGGACCCCTCCCGTTGGCATAGGATGACCCTGAGTCGGCTTTCGAAATGCCTTGTCGTGAAAGCCTCAAGGTCGCCAGACGTGGCTGAGAGTCACGAGCTAGGTGACTCGGGGTTAGTAACGTCGTGTGGGTAAAGTGTACCCCCTCTGCAGAGGTTAATAACTGTTCGAACAGCAGTGCCCACGGTCATGGGCAGATGTGAGGTGATTCCTTAGCGTAGTTTTAATGGCTACTTTGTGAACTGCTGTTGGTGTGAGAAATCCTTCTGTGCTTGAGTTGTGGCTGTGGTGCAGCCTGTGTCGGTGAACGATTGGCAGGGAGCCACTCGTTCCGATATGCTTGACTTGTGGCTGTGGTGCAGCCTATGTCGACGAACGATAGGCAGGGAGCCTCTCGTGCCGATGTGTTGATTTGTGGCTGTTGGTACAGCCGGGGTCGGTGAACTATTGGCAGGGAGCCTCTCGTGCCGACAAGAATCAATCGATACAATTTCACTGCTCCGGCCGGATGAGACGCACTTTCTCGTCCGTGCCATTGAGAAGCACTCACTTAGATGTTTCTGAAAATCTTAAACTAAAATCAAATGTGGAAAACAACTGGCTCTTCCTTGAAGCTTGCATTAAACACTTAATTTCCCTTGACTTGCTGAGTACTCCCGTACTCACCCTTGCTCTATATAATTAAACCCCCCCAGTTCTCGAAGACGAAGAGGTGGACCCTGTTGAAGAAGAGTTCTTCTAGGAGCAAGCAGTCTACAAGCAGTAGTAGGGTTTCGGCCTTTCCCCAAGGCTTTGCTTGTGGCTTAGGGCCCGTCTCCGCCTTTTTCCGCTTCCACCTTTTTGTAATGCTGTTGCGAACTCGAGTTCTGTCCGCAGTTCCAACCTTGGTTGTAATTCCACTCTTAATAAAGAGACCGCTGTTGTTGTGATATTCTATCTTCCTGTTGTACCAGCGCTATTTCTTGGGACTGGTACAGACATACAGGTTAATTTGGATCGCCTTATTCTGGTCTCCGTGCGGGGCTAGTTTGGGGCGTGACAAGACGTCACGTTCGTTGTAAAGACTAGAAATTCTCACATTAATCGAAAAAAAGAAAAAGAGAGTAAATGTACGAGTACAATTTATAAATAACTGAAATTCAGAATTAAAAATAAGCAATATTGAAAAAAATCCATATAAGAACCCAATACAAGATTAATTAAAATTTGAAATAAAAAATAAAATAAATTATGAAATTAAGAAAAGAAAAAGAAAGCTCAAGTAGGAATACAATTTTGAAATAATTAAAATTAGAAATAAAAAAGAATATTGAAACAACAATTAATCTATCTAGAACACAACATGAGTTTAATTAAAATTCGGAATCAACATAAAATTTAAAAATAACTGTAATTCGAAATTAAAAATAAAGAATGCTAAAATAACGGTCCATGTAAAATGCAACAGAAGATTAATTAAAATTTAGAAGAAAAAATAAAATAAATTCCAAAATTAGAAAAAAAGAGTTTCAATAGGAATAAAATTTAAAAATAACTGAAATTCGGAATTAAAAATAAGTAATATTGAGAGAAGATCCCATATATAACCCAATTCAAGATTAATTAAAATTTGGAATAAAAATAAAATAATTTCTAAGAAAGAGTTCAAGTAGGAATATAATTTTGAAATAACTAAATTTTTAAATAAAAATTATTATCGGAAGAACACGTAGAATACAATACGAGGTTAACTCAAATTCAGAATAAAAATAAAATAAATTCCGAAAATTAAAAAATAAAAACAAGAGTTTAAGTAGGAATAAAATTTATAAATAACAAAAATTCATTAAAAATATTGAATTTTGAAATAATAATTCATTTAGAAGACAACGGTAGGAAATGACAATAAAGAGGGGGTGTGCAATGAGCCTGTAAAGGAATAGGATGGTGGTGGTTGATGGGACATCTAAAACGATAAATGAAACCCAAAGATGATTAGATTCAATTTTAGAATCCAAAAACGATTAAGAGGAGAGACAGCGGTCATGCCGTTAAGCAACATAGTCATGGCGATTGGCGGGACTTCTAAAAAAGTAACAAATGAACCCCAACGATAATCATTTTTTATTTTTATAATCTCAATGACAATAAAAAAAGAAGGCAACGGGTGGGCCATAGAGAAGTACAATGATGGCGTTTGACGGGACTTCTAAAAATTATAGAAATGAAAATCAACGAGACAATAAACTTTAGAAACTAAAATGTCCAATTTTTAAAGGTTCAAAGGAGGATGGATAGAATCCGTGTAGGTCGGGGAAACAAATAAAAGGGTGATAAAGAAGTAAGGATAGCAACTAAGTGTGGCTTTTAAAAACTATAAAATTAGAAACTGGGAGATGATAAAGTTCGATCTTTGAAAGTCCTAAGACAACGAGATGGCTATTTAACTAATTTTAAGTAAAATCATGTGTAAAAATAGATATTTTTTTGGGTGCTAGGTACGTGTCACACCCCGCCCCTACGCCACTATACAAATGGCACCGAGGAGGACATGCCGCAGGAGAACGGCGAACCGCTTTTCCATGAAACCGCAAAACAGGTACCAGTCACAGGATAACGATGCTGGTACCCGCGGTAACATGATGAATCAATGCAAGGTTTACATAAATACAATATATCTTTACGTTGCATCTTCGGATAATTCCTGAGTTGCAACTTCCAATCAGAGTCAGCAGCAGCGAAACTTAGTGAGGCTAGGACACCAAATCCACCGGCAGTAGTTTGGGTTTAGGGACGAAACTCCGACCTTCATCTTCTTCCTGAACTTAAGCCAAGGAGAGAAAAACAACAACAATGGGGGATTGAGTACTTTCGTACTCAGCAAGCCACTAGAAAAATGTGTACATGCAAGCTTCAAAGAAAGACTTAGTTTATTTGGCAAAACATTTTAAAACACTTTTCAAAGGTCTAAGTGTGGGTTTTCAAAATAACTTTCCCTTTGGAAAGAGGCTTCTCACCTCAATCCGTCCACAAGTTGTTTTGCAACAACTCGAGTGAAAAAGCCAAATTTTAGCATTTATAACACTTTCTAGTTTATTAGCTTCTTTTCACTTTCAAAACATAAACCAACATTCTCTCTAACACTCATCCATTAACCAAGTCTCAAGGTTAACAACACCGGGTCCGGTCCTCTCGACCCGCCAACCCAAACTCGGCCATCTCGGCCCCTAAACCGACCCTCTTGGCCCTATGGTGCCAGACGACACCCCAGGTCACACAGGCCTGTTCCCAACCACGAAGGTTGGCCGTCCGTCACAAAGAAGGACTCTGGTAACGGTTCCATCCCACGAACCAATTTATTAAATAAGTTTTAAAAACAAATATATGTTATGGGAATTATCTCACATTCACCCTTGACCGTGGGCACGGCTGTTCGAACAATTCAATAAACCTCTGCAGAGACTGTACACTTTTCCCACAAGACACGAAGCTTACACCGATATTGGTCGGTACCGGAAGTTTGTGACAAAGCCTTTCCCTAGCCAAACCATAAATATCTCGTGTCACACAGATGGGTGGAATCTCTCCACCAAGCATCAGGCCAAATTTCAGGCCCTCGTCTACTCAGGCCTCACCGTGTGGACCCCCGACACATGCCCACTGCAGGAGATTGCCGTAAACTCCACCATATCGGTGCTCCTCACCTGCCAACATGCTAGACACCTATGTTTCAGCTAGTTACTCATCTAGGGGCATCCCATTCTACCCATGTGGTCGTACTATGAGATGCTCGGATGTAAAACCCAAAGGAATCGGTCCTTATGCGTGACTACAAAACCAAATCACACAGGAGAGGATTCGCACCACAAGTTTTCTCCCATAAAGTCTTTTTATTTTCAAAGTCACCGACTCCCCGAGTTGGGTTTTATAAACCTTTCACAACCCAAGTTTTTCCACATCGATAACCATGTATAAACCTGATATAAACAAATGGTGCAAAAAGACACCTGTACCCAGAGAGCACAAGTATTGAGGTACTGCTGTGGTAGAGTGATAAGGGTTAAGTTTAACAAGATCCTACAGAAAGTAATGCAGCTACATAGGTTGGTCCGTCGGTCGTGTGCTCGTAGACCGATGGCCGATCAAATTAATGGTGTACACTAAGCATGCAAGTTTGCAACCAACACATTTTATAAACTAGGAGCAATATGATCGAAGAGTGGTTTGCCTTATTGTTGGTCTTCAAATCTTCGAGAAGAATCTACATCCGTTGCATCTCCGAAACGTCCACTACACGATCAAAAAGAGAAAACATCCAAATTCCTATAAAGTAAATAATAACTATTATAAACTAATAGTGCCATTGTATAGATCTCATTTTTAGAAAAATTATTAAAGTTGAACGGAGTCAATCAGACTTACGGTTGGGGAGATACGAATTTAGGGAGATTAATGAATTTTCTGAAATATGAGAAAAATGATTTATTAAATTGAAAGAAATATTCCCAAGAATATTCTTAGGCTGTGAGGCTTAGAGGGTGGTAAAGTGGACTTGGAGGAGATGGGGCTAGGCTGGTGGGCTTCGGCCTGAAATTTGTTGGAGAATGTACAATAGACTTTTGTGTGGACTGATTTCTTGGGCTTGGCCCGAAGGTGATATGGACTTTAGGATAGATTATCAAGCCGTGGCCCAATGAAGTAGAGGGATGCCATATAAAGTTTTTAGTCGGCAGCCCAATGGATGCAGAGGGACTTTTGGTAGACTTTTATAGAGGATTTCATGGGTTTGGCCCGACAAGGAAGAGAGATGCTATATAGACTTTTTTGAAGTCTGTAAGTAAGGGGCCCACCGATGGGTCCCACCTATTTTTTTCTTTTTTCTTTTCTTTTCCCTTCTCCTTCTCTCTCTCCTTATCTTTTCCTTCTCTCTCCTTCTTCCTTTCTCTGTTCTCTGCTTCTTCAAGAGGAGAGCCCAAGGGGGAGGGAGCCGGCGGCTGGGGGAGGGGCGCCGGCCGGGCGACGGCGCGCGGGGTGGCAGCGGCGCGGCGCGGTTCGGGGTGGCGTCGGCGGCCGGGGCGGTGACGCGCGGCCGGGGTGGCACGNGCTGGGGCGCGCGGGGCGGCGCCGGCGCGGCGGCGCAGCGCGCAGGAGCGGCTTGGCCGGGGCGGCGGCGCGCGACGGCTAGGGAGGCGGCCGGGCGTGACGGCGCCATGGCGTCAGCCGGGCGCGGTGGCGCGACAGAAAACTGCGCGCTGGCCATGACGTCGGCCGTGCGCGAGCTGGGCCACGGCGTCGGCCGAGCGCAGTGGCTTTGGCGCGGGATGGTGCAGCGGTGCGGCAAGCTCGGCCGGGGTGGTGCCGGCCGGGGCGACTCGCGGTCGTCTGGCTTGGCCGGACAACGGCCGGGGAGGCGACTTGGGTGGCTCGGCCGGGAGGAGAAGGGACGTGGCAGTGGAAGTGGTGGTCAAGCTTGGAGGCCGAGGGAGGAAGGCAATGGCCGCAGCGGCTTTTATAGCTGTCGCGGCCGACGGATGGAGACGAAGGCGGCTCGGGTGAGCGGGGCCGACTGCCCTGTTCGGCTGACGCCATTGGCAGGGCGACGCAGGGGAGCGAGGACAACGGTTGGTGGAGGACGACGTGGACGCGGTGCTTGCTTTCGGCGTGGATTGCTGCTCTAAGCTTCCTTGGCGTGGTGCAACGGAGCAGGGAACACAATGAGGTTGCCATGGAGAAGTAAGGGACGGTGGATGGCGTGGTCGGCAAACAAACTTGCTTCTGTTTTCTCCTCTCCCTCTACAGCTTCCCTCTGCTGCTGCCTGCTCTTTTGTTTTGATGTGGTTAAAGGGGTGTCAAGAGAAAAGCAGGGAAGACAGAGGAGAAAATATGTGTGCATGCATGAGCGGTGGAACGAAATGGTCTTTGCTTGTCTCAGTGGAGAAAAAGGAAGAAGTGCACGCAGGCTTGCCTTCTGACATTTTTGCCTGTGGGCTGTGAACAATTTTGAACTTGTAAAAGGGCTGTGACTTTGATGTGAAATGATTTGTTTGGGATTTTTGGATGGATAAAGAATTTGGTTGGAGGGGCTTGGGTTTTTGAACAATAATTTGCAACGAATAGAACGAGCAGAGCTTTAAAGAAAACGATTTGGGATGAATAGAATTTGGGGAGGTGATTTAGAACGCGATTCGGATTCCAAAATCCGAACAAGGGGATTTTATTTGAAAAAGAATGATTGGAGGACAACTTGGCTTTTGCTGGTTTCGTTGGTGCGTGAGTAAATTCAACGAAAGAAACGATTGTTGATTTTGGGTTTTACGTGCACATAAATATTGGTTTTGGTATGTACATGTATAGGAATATTTGTCGGGTGGTTGAAGTCTAAAAATAAATATTTTTAGACTCGTTGAATGAAAAGGAAATTAGTTGTCGACACGATCAAAAATTCCGAAATTGAAATTTTAACCGTACGAATTTTTGGAAAGGTTTAGGAGGGGAAACTTGAACTTCAAAATCCGAATACTGGGAATTTAATTTTTGGGGAAAATATCGTGATCAAGGTTTTGGGTTCACAAGGAAATGAATCAATTGAGATCTTTGTCACAGAATCCTAAATACACTCAAAGAATCAAATTTTTTTGAAAATACGATTTTAATAAAATAGATTTTTCGACGGGGCGAAAATCAGGGCGTATCGCGCAATTACGTGGGCCACCGAGCTAGTTAACTTATTAAAGTAATACAAAAAGGAGCCTCCACGTTCGCTCTCACGGCGTAAAAATTCACATATTAAATCGAAGAAAAAGAAAAAATAGAGTCAATGTAGAAATACAATTTAAAAATAGCTAAAACTCGGAATTAAAAAGAAGAAATATTAAAAGAGAAGACTAGAGTCTATACAGGTAAATAATTTAGAACTAATTGAAATTCGAAATTAAAAAATAATAAAATTAAAACTAGAGGTTAGAGTCCTTATAGAAATACAATTTAGAAATAACTAAAATTTGAAATTAAAATAATGAATATTGGAATAGGAGTTTAGAGTCCATATAGGAGTACAAGTTAGAAATAACTGAAATTCTAAATTAAAAAATAATAAATATTGAAAGATGAATTTAGAGTCCATATAGAAATACAAATAGAAATAACAAAAGTTCGGAATTAAAAAATAAGAAAGATTGAAAGATGAGATTATAGTCCATACGAGTATACAATTTACAGGTATACAATTTAATACTAATTGAAATTCGAAATTAAAAAATATAAATTTAAAGTAGAGGTTAGAGTCCATCATCTATGAGTACAATTTAGAAATAATTAAAATTAGAAATTAAAAAATATTGAAAAAAATCTGGAGTCCATATAGGAGTACAATTTAGAAATAACTAAAAATCGAAATTAAAAAATGAAATATTGTAAAAGAGTCTGTCTATATAGAAATACAATTAGAAATAACATAAATTAGAAATTAGAAAATAAGATATGTTGGAAGAAGAATCTAGAGTCCATATAGAAATTTAGAACTAATTAAATGTCAGAATTAAAAAAAGAAAAATTAGAAGTATAGTTTAGAGTCCATACAAAAATATAATTTTGAAATAACTAAAATCAAAAATAAAATAAAATTAGGATGATTAGGAGTAGAGTCTAGAGTCCATATAGTAATATAATTTAGAAATAACTAAAATTTGACATGTAAAAATAATAAATATTGAAAGAAGGGTTTAGAGTCCATATAGGAATAAAATTTATAAATAATGAAACTTTGGGATAAAAAAGAAATATTAGATGAGAATTCTAAAGTCTATATAAGAATATAACTTAGAAATAACTAAAATTCAGAATTAAAAAATAATAAATAACTATGACGTATAGACAATACAATATGAATATTATACGTTGGTTAGTTTTGTCAAGTTATTATATAATTTAAATTTATATTATCATTTAATACATTTTAATAATAATATGAAAATATATATGCTATTATGTAAGAAAAATATAATGATGCTAGCTACGCAATCTGCGTGGGCCACCATGCTAGTTCTTTTAATAAAAAAATGACGTCATATATTTTGAATTGAAATGGAGGGAGTAACTTCCTTTGTACTTTAGAGTTAAAAAAAGAAAAAATGATTTATTTATTTTGAAAGATATATATGAATTTAACAATGTAGACTAGTACACTAACATCTATCGCTCCACCAATAATCAACTTCAAACTTAATCTGTACGTTGAGAAAAAAAGGACAAATTCTGGGATGAATAATACTGTATTGTTCTTACGTTGAATTTGTCCTGTTCATTTCTTGATGTGTGAGTTGAGTTTAAGCTTAAGATTTTTTTAAGTGATATATGTATGTCATATGAATGTTTTTTTATTTGAGATTTTCTTTATAACTATTTAAGTGGTGTTTGAGCGACATCCCGAGAGTTTAAAAGTGTTTCCTGCTATTGCGGTTGCTTAACATTTAGTCTACAATCGACTTTGCCGTTATTCATTCAACATCCACAATTGTTTGCTAGCTCACGTGTCCCGCATGTGCGTCCTGGGCAACGTTGAGGAAGCCTCTTGAAAAACAGCACATTTTACATAGGAGCTTGAAGTAAACATTTGCTCATGCACTGGGTGAAAAACAATTGAAAAATGCTCAGATTTAGACTACAATTTCAGATTCAGATAATTACATTATACATCAACATCTGAGATAGTCAGGTGCAAAGCTTCTGAGGTCTCTCCTCCTTGGTGACCAGATGATGTGAAGTCCATACCTCACAGTTAAGTATGTAGTTGTAGTGAGGTGGAAGATGAGATCTTGACGCGAGAACCTTGAATTTTCCTCGAGGTCTAACACTTCCAAAGAGAAAATCTTGCAAACTCACCATGGGAACTGCAGCTTCACTCTGAGGAAAGTTTGTGTGACAATCTACCATGTCCTGAACAGAACATGTCTGATAGTCACCAAGAACCACAAGATATTCAGAGGAAACATTGTTTATCATCCTAATGTATGTCGGTTCAACTGGGTGCCAAGGGCAGTCAATATTGGCACCGTATCGTAAGAGATTCTTCTGCTTGAATTCTCTAATTCCTGCCAGAGCCATGCTCCAAAACCTAGCATTGAAATTTGCTTTCAGGAGTACACTGTACATGCTTGAACCCATGAAACATCCATTCATCTCCCTGGCCATATCCATGGCTATCGATGCCAACTTTGGGTGCTCCTCTGCGTCTATGCTTCCAAATGTGCGAACCTTGAAAAAGTACCAGTAAGCTTCTTGAGTAAAGTATTTTACTCTAAGAGCTTGGGTTGTTCCAAATCTTGCAATCTTATCAGATCGGCTTGCGACTATAATTTTACTGCCTTTTGCAACACACCTTTTGGAAGCTGAGTACAATCTACTCCATGCACCCTCATCGATGTCCCTGATTAGTTCGATAATAATCAGCATTCTTTCTTCACCATTGCCACGGTTTTGATGCTTGATTACACCACAATCTCTCAGAGTCACCATATTTGCATCTTCAAGATCGTCGTCACTGAAATACACAATCTGAGAAAAGCGGTTACGCACCCTTTCATCGTCACAGGCATACTCAATCAGGGTGCTCTTACCAACCCTCCATGGGCCAATGATCGGCAGAACGCCTGTATTCTCATCACCAGGAATATCTTCTTTGAGCAGGAATCTCATGATGTGCTCCATTTCCATTTGGCGACCCAACAAGCACTTGTCTAGAAGCAAGTGCATGCTATATGGCTGACGGCACAAACGGGGACAACTGTTCAGGAACATGACAACCTCACTCATATCTTCAATGGTGACCTCAAGGCTGCCAAAAACTTGCTGCAGCTGCCCTTCTAAACTCTGGCCACTGACCCTGCAGAACCGGATGCGCTTGGCAGGATTGAAATTGGATGGTATAACATAGTTACTCACCTCGTGATCTTTGGTATGGTCTGCTTCATGGCCACGGCATCTGAATCTGTCAAGGGTGTAATATCCTCTGTACATCTCCTTCCTTAGTATGTTCAGTTGCTGCAGCATGGATTGGTTTGTGATGAGCCGTTCATCTGCCTCCTCCAGGATGATACGAGCCCGGAGCAGCAGCCGTTGCAGTCTGTCCTCCACGGTTAGCGCTGTTGGTTTGGAGGACTTGTTGATCAGGAAAGATATGGATCTACTGGCAAGATCGCCTAGAATGGCAGACAGAAATGTCTCCATATGTAACAATGTAATCTCAAGTTTTGTGGTTTGAGACAAGAAAGTATGTAGTCTGAAAGTTTTTAGTGGATCTGCTGAAGCAGAGTAGGAATTGAGTCAGGCACATACTCCAGCAGCTCTATGTCTTCATAAAAGGAAACGCATTGCACTGTGATTTACCTCAACCTAGATTTATTTTTCAGTGTGAACTGTTTGAATACAAGCTTCAGGTTTTCTCTGCAGTTTGGATTAATATAATCATACAAGACTGACCACATTGCGAAGATGATGAAAGAAGTAGAGGAAATTCTTACAGATTTGGTTCAGCATCAGAGATTTCTGGTCAAGTTTCACAGGCACGTGTATTTTTTAGTTGACCAGTTCTGCATACTACTACTAGGCAACACAATAGCCTTCTAATGTGACAAAAAAAGGGGACCTGATGAACACGAACATAAGGCATTTCAAACTTTTTCTTTATGAATGTCAACATGTTAAAACTGTTGAAAAATGATAAATGCATGTAACATGTTAAAATGAAAAAGCCTGTTGTCCAAAATTAATTTTCCATAAAACTGTTAAAGATTTTCCATCGTATTACAAGTTAACAAATTCCCCTGTTATGCCCAATACAAATTCTAAGTCTTCTTTTTTTTTTTTGCTGGGCCAAAATTCAAGTCTTTTCATTTTGTTAATTTATAGTCAATTTTTTCACTGCTATTTGTCTGACTGAGGAGTGACGACTAGCGAAAACGACATTCAGAAAATGCTTTCCCTACTGCCATTCCTGTCTCTTTACACAGCTGACTAGCTACATTTCTTCAACAATAGAATTATGGTACATTTGTGGACTATCTAGCCACTTTCTCTGAAATTTCTTTTGGGGATCAGTGCACACTTCAATGGTGAATCAAGATATTCTCAGAATATGCTACAGATTCTTGAAAATTAAGTACCTGAGTCGAGAGCAGACATGGATGTAGACGAGGAATCGGCGACAGGCGCCGCCGTTATCGCCGACGTCTCCAGATCCAGTCGGCGGCGTAGCAGCTCGCCGGCCAAGCAACAGTTAGGATTAATCTTGTTGTTTGTCTTTTGTGCGTTAGTCATATGCATGTGTGCGTGCGTTGAATCAGTTTGATCTGCATGCTAGTGAATGCATGCAAAAGGTCCTAGTTCACAGGTGCACGTTGGTTTGAAGTTGTGGCCGAGTCAATTAGCTGGATTTGTTTCACGTACGGATGGTGGATGGATTAGCTCCATGCATACGTGTTAGTTACCTAGTGATGCTCTACATACAAGAAGATATGGGTTGCATGTAGAGTAGTAATTAGTTATGACTAAGTCACGTGAGTGATTGGCTGGTTGTGCGGCCAAACGTGGCTAGTGTGCTGTTGCATGTGTGTGCTATTTAAAGCATGTAATCAGTGTGTGATTAAGGCATGGAGAGTGAAAAGTGAAGTGTGTGGTGATTTGCTGGTGTGCAGTGACAAGAAATTTTCTAGTGTCCCGTATTGTTTCCTTGTGTACTGTTCATCTTTTTTCTATGTCAGTGTCTCTTCTCTTTCTGTGTGTTTCATCGAGTGAGAAAGTGAGATCTGTGTGTGCAAGTGAGTAGCTGGGCCAACAGCAACAGCGCCGTGAAGCAATTCAGAAATTCCCTATCCATAATCGACACTTTAATTTCGGTAGTCTTTGGAGTTACTTCCCAGGCAAAGACGCAGAAAAAAATGTTTTGTTTTTGGGACAGTCGATAGTATAAGTGTTACTCCCTTCCATTCCAAAAAAGGAAAAAATTGATTATTCGACTGTACTATATATCCGATTATATATAGTACTTCCCACTATTGACTCTCACTGATTCTGTTTCGACCCTGTGGAGAATATGAGTACCGGGTATCCACACGGCCTTCATATTCGACTAGAGATAGGAGGTGAGTTAGATCCATATATTATGTAATAGAGTAGGACTCGGTCATAATATTACTATGGCATGACTTAGAGTCTCGATTGAGTACTACCATGTAATAGATTAGGAAACCGATGCCGTATCTGGCTAGGTTTTCCTCCTTTTAACCCTGCCCCCAAACTTATTAAGGTGGGCAGGGAGCCCTAGGGGTATGATCACAGGGATGATCACAGAAATATTCACAACTCGATTGTCAGATCAATATACACCTGGCGGATACAATCCCCAAACGTACGACCACATGGATGATATGAGACACCCCTGGCTGAGTAACTAGCTAGGCCAGGGAAATCTTGATGCCAAGGGACAAGTGGATTCGCCGGGGTGGTGTCGGGGACGACCCCTGGGCTTCCTGGCACAGTATGGTCTGGGACCTAACCTGGTGTTGGTCCGTGGGACCCCTCCCTTTGGCATAAGATGACCCTGAGTCGGCTTTCGAAATGCCTTGTCGTGAAAGCCTCAAGGTCGCCAGACGTGGCTGAGAGTCACGGGCTGGGTGACTCGGGGTTAGTAACATCGTGTGGGTAAAGTGTACCCCCTCTGCAGAGGTTAACAATTGTTCGAACAGCCGTGCCCACGGTTATGGGCGGATGTGAGGTGATTCCTTAGCGTAGTTTTGTTGACTACTTGTGAACTGCTGTTGGTGTGAGAAATCCTTTCAGTGCTTGAGTTGTGGCTGTTGGTGTAGCCGGTGTCGGTGAACGATTGGCAGAGACCCTCTCGTGCCGATAAGAATCAATCGATACAATTTCACTGCTCTATCTTCCTGTTGTTGTGATATTCTATCTTCCTGTTGTACCAGCGCTATTTCCTGGGACTGGTACAGGCATACAGGTTAATTTGGATCGCCTTATTCTGGCCTCCGTTCGGGGCTAGTTTGGGGCGTGACTATGTTAACGACGGATTTTGGTAATCGACTCGGAAAGGAAAGAGGAAACCGAAGCAGAGAGGAAGGATTGAGTTGGAGTCGGACCAGGCTTCGTATCGGACCCGGTAACCGTATCGGACTGGGGGGGTGTTGCTATAAGAGCGTATCGGCCGATACGGATTTGGTTTGGTTGTGGGCCGATGCGGGTTGTGAGTTGACAGTGTCAAGTGGGCTTGGTCTGGGCTCGAAGTAAGCTTCAAGGAAGTTGCCAAATAGAGATAAAGCTCGGTTTTAGGCAATTGTATCTTGTAAATTAAGTAGTGTAGATCTAATCTGTGGCTTAAGTCTGCCGCAAGGACTTGTTTGTTAGTTGTAGATAAGATCGTGCCCTACAAGGGTTCTGTTGTAACCTCGGGTATAAATATCCCGATAGTTTGTACATGTAATCTCTCTCAATCAATCACACAATCAAATCAATCTACTTTCGGCGCATCGCCAACCCTCGCAAGAGGTCTTCTTCGACGAGTTCTTGCTTCCTCGGAGCAGAGGTAAGAACTCGTCCCCGACGATCTGCATCGTCGGGGCTAACGTGTCGCTTTAGACACGTTAAGCCTCGATGATGTGATCGTCGATTATCATGTCTTGAATAGTTTTGACAGGTATCTTAATTAAGCCTTGCCAGCGGTTTACTCGCTTTAGGGTTTATTGCCGACGATGGTTTAATTCTTATGCTTGGCTAGATTGTTCAATGCAGCTGCCATCCCCAAAAGCAATCGACGACTTGATTTTCTTTGTGTTAAGTCTCAATTCACACTTCGAGTTGCCATCGACCTTAGTCCTGTTTTGAGATCTAACACAAAGCCTGTTTTCGGTTGTAATTAAGGATAGTGCCGGGGTTTTAGCCGGTCTTATCTAACATATGTGATTGCTTTATGTTTCTTGCATATGTTTGCCACTTATATGTGCAGATCGATAAGTATAGATATGTCGATCGTGAAGTAATCTTAAGATTTCTTTATGGTTGATGTGTTTATATTGGCCGATTGGCTCGTATAAGTTTGCACTAGAGTACTAGCTGGTGTAGTTACCTTCGTTATCCTTATCGGCCGATATTATTAGTTGAGATCTACATATCAATGAAGGCTGATAAGATTAGATTCATGTTTTACTTATTTTCTAAGTGAGCCGATATAGCTTTGCCCTATCGGCTGGGCTATGACAATGTGTCATCGGTCTGTTGACCGATCGGCCGTTGTTCTCTGACTTGGTTTACTTGTTTCTTGTTGATTGCAGATCAAATCAACTGGCACGCTCTACTTACGACTAGGCAAGCCATTTGGACCTGCACTGGAGTTAAGCAGATCTCCCAGGCCGCCGTGGTAACGCGGAACCCGTTTGGTTGCTGGACGGGTCGAAATTCTGCGCCAACACGCTTTTGGCACGCCCGGTGGGACCACAAGAACACAAGCTTCTCACCAGCAACAAGAACACCTCGAGATGTCGAAGCAGGCCGAGATCGTCGAGGAGAACGTCATTCCCGTGACCGCCGACCAGCTCAGCGCAGAACAAAAAGCTGAGATGGATAGTCTGGTCGAGCAGTTCCAGAATATGTACCTGCAAACATATTCTAGGACTCGGCAGGGCACCTTGATTCAAAAGTCCAAGGTGGTCATGCCGAGTTCTGGAGATGGAGCTGGAACGTCGGCGGCGGCGCACGATCACGCCGTCAAAACTGAAGACACTGCAGCGCCGACGTTGCAAGACCGAATCGACTCCGCAGTTCACTCTGCGCTAGTCAACCAGTCGGGGATCCTGGTGAACACGTTGACCAATACGGTCAAGTCGATCCTGGATGGTTCAATCCATCAGTACAAGCCTCAAGGCCCGATTTACCTGCCAGAAAATAAGTTCCCTGCCTATCGGACCTTGAGGAACGACCTGAGCACGGCTCAGCCGACAGCGCCGATGCCACCTCCATCGGCGCAACCAACAACAACCCTGCCGCTGGTCCTCACCAAGCAGGCGGGAGGAAGCCCTCAGCACATCACGGAGGAGCAGTACGCTCAATGGACCAAGGGGAAGCAACCGGTGGTTGAGCCGATGCAGCAAGTTCCTGTCCACCAGCCATCGGCCGGACAACCGCAAGCCCCGGCGTTCAATAGTCCTCCACTTCAAGCTGCATACAACGTGCCGCAAGGCTATCAGCAGTACACCGCAGGGCAGTACGGCGCGCAGAACCTGGATCACCACTATCAACCGTACTCCCCCAGGCACTATCAAGCAGAGGGCCTCCAACAATCCTACCAGCAGGACCTCCCGCATCGGCCCGCAGGATACTGGGCTGACATGATAGCCGAAGTGATGCGAGATCAATTCGGCTTGAAGCCCAAAGAGAACTCTACAGTGTATCGGCACCCGTATCCCGAGGAATTTGACAGGGTACCATTGCCGGGCCGATACAAGATCCCGGATTTCTCCAAGTTTTCGGGACAGGACAACGTCTCGACATATGAGCATGTCAGCCGATTCTTAGCGCAGTGCGGGGAGGCATCGGCTATCGAGGCGTTGAGGGTGAGGTTTTTCCCTCTGTCCTTATCAGGGTCTGCATTCACATGGTTCTCTTCCTTGCCCTGCAATTCCATCAGAGGATGGATAGATCTGGAGAAACAGTTTCATAGATATTTCTACAATGGTGTACAAGAGATGAAACTGTCGGATCTGACTGCCATCAGGCAGCGAGTGGATGAATCGGTCCCTGAGTACATACAGAGGTTCAGAGACATACGCAACAGATGTTATAGCCTCACTCTGACCGATTCCCAGTTGGCCGACCTGGCATTTCAGGGATTGCTAGGGCCGATACGCGAGAGGTTCTCTTCGCAGGAATTTGACAGCCTCGCTCAGCTGGCACAACGTGTATCGGCCCACGAGCAGCGATTCCAGGAGGCAAAGAAGTTCGCGAAAAAGATTAACACTGTTTATCAGTACGCCTCCGACGATGACGACGATGAAGACGCTGATGTCGACCTAGCCGAGTGGGCCCGGATGAGGAAATCAACAACTTGCCAGTGGGCCAAGAAAGGAGATAAAGAAGATAAATATGATTTCGACATCAACAAGGCCGATAAGATATTTGACCTGCTGTTGCAAGAAAAGCAGATTCAACTGCCAGTAGGTCACGTATTGCCATCGGCCGAAGACATCAAGAAAAGGAGATATTGCAAGTGGCACAATTCCTATTCACACCATACAAATGAATGCAAGATCTTCCGGCAACAAATTCAATCGGCCATCGAGCAGGGCAGAATTAAAATCGATGATGCCAAGCGGCCGATGAAGATTGAAGGCCACCCGTTCCCAGTCAACATGGTGCGGGCGGACAGGGCCGATGGCGGTGGCCATCGGACTGGCAAGCGGCCTCATCAGACCTCTGAGGGCCTGATCAGAAAATATCAGCGGAGGCGGGAGGAACAAGCTCAAGACCAAGCCGATCAAGACAACTCCTACGACCCACACTGGGAGTGCGAGTTTTTTCGCTTCTGCTGGAATGAAGGGATGAGGTTGCCATCTATCCAGGAGTGCCCTGCATGCAGTGGTGCAGAAGATTCTTATCAGGGCAGCTCAAGCAGACAAACGCATCGGCCGGCCAAGCAACGGAAATCTGTGCATGAAAGGC
Source organism: Oryza officinalis (assembly GCA_008326285.1). Lineage (NCBI taxonomy): Eukaryota > Viridiplantae > Streptophyta > Magnoliopsida > Poales > Poaceae > Oryza > Oryza officinalis. The sequence continues at coordinate 3,040,636 of BDMV01000007.1, forward strand.
TAGGGCCGATGCACCAAGATCAACACGATGAAGATGAGGAGCAAGTCCAGAACCCCCAATGGTGCCCAAGCGATGTATTCACCAAGACACAAAAGCGGCGGGTTCAGAGGTTAAGGAGGAAAGAGCAAATCCAAGAGCAACAAGCTGAAATACCCCATCGGCCAACCAAGACCAAAAAAGAGTGGAGGATAAAATCCACGGTGGCCAAGGCCGATGAGGGCACCTCCAATACAGCTCAGAGCTACTCAGCTTCAAAAGGTAAAAAAATGGCATCGGCGCCTGTTAACATGGTGTTTATATTGCCAGCAGAATACAGTGTGCAGGCGGCCGATGAAGCGATGGCCGATGATGAACAAGGTTCAGCCAGGCTACGGTTGTCACCAGACCAAGCCATCTTCGACAAGCCAGTTGACGCCAGCTACAGACATTTACGGCCGTTGTACATCAAAGGATTCATCAACGGGCGGCCGATGACGAAGATGCTGGTCGATGGTGGCGCAGCGGTCAATTTAATGCCATACCCAACCTTCAGGAAGCTTGGAAAAGTACCTGAAGATCTTATCAAGACAAATATGGTATTAAAGGACTTCGGTGGCAACGCATCCGAGGCGAAGGGGGTCCTGAACGTGGAACTCACCGTGGGCAGCAAAACAATTCCCACCACCTTCTTCGTCTTCGATGGAAAGGGTTCCTACAGCTTGTTGTTGGGACGAGATTGGATCCATGCAAATTGCTGTGTCCCTTCAACAATGCACCAATGCCTCATGCAATGGCAAGGGGACCAAGTCGAGATCGTGCAGGCCGATCGGTCAGTACATGTCGCCAATGCCGATCTCGCAGTTTGGGAGATGGAGGGAATCGACTGCTTGTCCGGGCGAGTCTGGGACGCCGATTTCCTCAAGGTAACCGACTGCGACATCGAGACAATTGAAGACCAAGACAAGCGGTTACTTTAGCGAAGATGCACCATCCGCCGTTGACAATGACCCCTACACGGATGACGCGGTGGATGAGTTAGACGGCAAGTTGGGACAAGGTTTTACGTCGGCCGATGAATTGGAAGAAATTGATATAGGAATAGGTGATAGGCCTAGGCCGACGTATGTAAGCGCTAATTTGCCAAAGGAATACAAGAATAATTTGATAGATCTTTTGAAAGAATTCAGAGATTGTTTTGCATGGGAATACCATGAGATGCCAGGATTAAGCCGATCGATTGTAGAACATCGGCTACCAATCAAACAAGGCTATCGGCCTTTTAAGCAAGCTCCTCGGAGGTTTAAGGCCGATATGCACGAAGCCATAAAAGCAGAGATCACAAGACTTTACGACGCCAACTTTATCAGGCCCTGCCGATACGCAGAGTGGGTCTCCAACATAGTTCCGGTATTGAAAAAGAACGGCAAGCTAAGGGTATGCGTCGATTTCAGAGATCTAAATAAGGCGACGCCCAAAGACGAGTACCCTATGCCGTTGGCCGATTTGCTAGTCGACGCTGCTTCTGGGCATAAGATCATTAGTTTCATGGACGGAAACGCGGGTTACAACCAGATCTTTATGGCTAAAGAGGACATTCATAAGACAGCCTTCAGGTGCCCAGGGGCAATCGGCCTATATGAATGGGTCGTCATGACATTTGGTTTGAAGAATGCTGGAGCTACGTATCAGAGGGCTATGAATTACATTTTTCATGATCTTATTGGCTCTCTGATTGAAGTTTATATAGACGATGTCGTCGTAAAGTCAAGAGAACATGATATGCACTTGGCCGACTTACGCAAGGTACTAGAAAGGGCAAGGAAATATGGTTTGAAGTTGAACCCTAACAAATGTGCCTTTGGCGTATCGGCCGGTCAGTTTTTGGGTTTCTTGGTCCATGAAAGGGGGATTGAAATCACACAGAAGAACATCGATGCCATCAAGAAAATCAAGCCTCCAGAAAACAAGACCAAGTTACAGTCTCTGCTTGGCAAGATCAACTTCGTCCGGCGTTTTATATCAAATTTGTCGGGCCGTATAGAGCCATTCACTCCACTGTTGAAAATAAAGGACGACGAAGAATTCATATGGGGTGACAAGCAACAGAAAGCGCTAGACGATATCAAAGAATATTTAACTTCTCCGCCGGTCTTAATTCCTCCACAAAAAGGAGTCCCATTCAAATTGTACTTGTCAGCCGATGAGAAATCCATCGGCTCAGTCTTGGTTCAAGATGTTAACGGCAAGGAAAGAGCTATTTTTTATCTCAGCAGGAGAATGTTAGACGCTGAGACAAGGTACACGCCGGTGGAGAAATTATGCCTTTGTTTATATTTTTCATGTACTAAATTGAGGCATTACCTGCTTTCCAACGAGTGCATAGTGGTGAGCAAGGCCGATGTGATGAAATACATGCTATCGGCCCCTGTGTTGAAAGGACGAGTCGGGAAGTGGATCTTTGCTTTAACAGAGTTTGATCTTCGATATGAATCGGCCAAAGCGATCAAAGGACAAGCCCTGGCCGATTTCATCGTTCAACATAGAGATGACTCAGTTGCATATGCAGACATTGTGCCGTGGACGTTATATTTCGATGGATCCGTCTGCAGACACGGTTGCGGTATCGGCCTAGTCATCATATCCCCTCGGGGGGCAAGTTTTGAGTTCGCTTTCACTATCAAGCCTTATTATACCAACAATCAAGCAGAATATGAAGCGGTGCTTAAAGGCTTGCAGTTATTACAAGAAGTCGAGGCCGATGCCGTGGAAATCATTGGTGATTCACAGCTAGTAATTAGTCAACTTTCTGGGGAGTATGAGTGCAGAGACGATATTCTCAAAGTCTACAATGAGGAGTGCAAAGAGTTATTACACGGTTTCCGGATCGTAACGATGAGGCACATACCCAGGAAGCAGAATTTCGAAGCCAATGATTTAGCTCAGGGGGCATCGGGATACAGGCCGATGGCTAAAGACGTTCCAATTCAGATTGCTCTCGTGCACGCCGATGACTGGAGGTTTGATATCATTGAGTATTTGAGAAACCCTTCCCAATCGGCGTCACGCAGAATGAAATATAAAGTTTTACACTATGTCTTATTGGACGATAACCTATATTATCGGACGGTTGATGGTGTCCTACTCAAATGCCTAGGTCCTGAGGAGGCTAAAACCGTTATGAGCGAAGTACATGAAGGGATTTGTGGCACCCATCAATCGGCCCATAAAATGAAATGGCTGATGAAGCGCGTCGGATATTTTTGGCCAACCATGCTAGAAGATTGCTTCAAGTATTATAAAGGATGTCAGGATTGTCAGAAATTTGGAGCAATTCAGAGAGCACCGGCATCGGTTATGCATCCAATCATAAAGCCGTGGCCGTTTCGAGGATGGGGAATAGATATGATCGGCCAGATTAACCCACCATCAAGTAAGGGACACAAGTATATATTAGTGGCTACAGATTACTTCACAAAGTGGGTTGAGGCCGTTCCTCTCAAGAAGGTTGATTCCAAAGACGCTATTCAGTTCGTCAAGGAGCATATCATATATCGGTTTGGGTTACCTCAGACAATAACTACAGATCAGGGATCAATCTTCGTGTCCGACGAGTTCGTCCGATTTGCTGACAGCATGGGCATCAGATTACTCAATTCTTCTCCTTACTACGCGCAGGCTAATGGGCAGGCAGAGGCTTCCAACAAGTCTTTAATCAAATTAATCAAGAGGAAAATTGACGAACAGCCGAGGCAATGGCATACAACGCTGGCCGATGCCCTTTGGGCGTATCGGATGGCTTGCCATGGTGCAATCCAAGTGCCTCCCTATCAGCTGGTCTACGGGCATGAAGCTGTACTGCCGTGGGAAACCGCCATCGGCTCAAGAAGGATTGCTTTGCAAGACGACTTGACAGCCGATGAGTACCATAATCTTATGGTTGATGAATTGGATGATTTGGCACATGTTCGATTACGGGCCTTAGAGAAAATCAAGCGTGATAAAGATAGAGTAGCCCGTCATTATAATAAAAAGGTCGTTGCCAAATCGTTTGAGGAAGGAGACCTTGTATGGAAATTAATAATGCCGATTGGCTCCAGAGATAATAAATTCGGCAAATGGTCACCTAATTGGGAAGGCCCCTTTCGAATTCATCGATGTGTTCCTCACAATGCCTATCTGCTCAAGGGATTAGATGGCGAGATTTATGGACGAGCTCTCAATGGCAAATACTTGAAACAATATTATCCCAGTATCTGGATTGACTCATGATCGGCCCTCTAGCCGATTTATGATTACAGCCGATGTAGTCAAGCATCGTCTTTAGATGGCCGGTAAATACTATCGCCCTTAGTTCAAAATTTCAGAATATGAGCCCTCATCTTCCAAAATTTGGGGGGCATATATATATACAGGAATTTTCAAGGATTTTTCAGTTTGGCGATTGACTTCGGCTCTCTGGCCGATGAGATTGTTTATAATGAGATTGTTCATATTAAAGATATATGCGTCTGGAATTTTCAAGACAAATTCGGCTGCACGGCCGATAAGGTGTGAGAGGATTTCAGAAGCAATAAATTAGGCTGGAATTTTCAAAACAAATTCGGCTGCATGGCCGATAAGGTGTATGGTTATACATTATAGAAATAACATATGCTACATCACCCTATGAAGTCTGCAATAGCAGCAATGGCTTTACGACGAATCTGCTCAACGTCTTCGATAGCCTGGGCATCATCGGCCATCGTCCCTGGGATTGGTTTCAGTGATTTGCTTAGGGTCGCGAGGTACTTGGCCGATGCCTTGAGCTTTGCCGTCTGATCTTCTATGACCTTGGGTGATGCAGCTATCCCGGCTTCGACTTCCTGGATTTCTTGGCGTGTAGTGGCCAGCTTCGATTCTAGCTCTGCCTCGAGGCGACGGAGTTCTTCAAGCCTATTTTTCAGCACAATCGGCTCCACCGCTAGCTCGTCCAACCTGGTCTTATCGGCGTTCACTTGAGCTTTGCTAGCGGACAGGGCCGATTCCAGTTGTTCGCGCTCTCGTCGCTCTGCAAGTCTTTCTTTTGCTCTGAAAAGCTTGAATCGGTATTGTTCCAGGAAGATGGCCGGCGTGAGGATTTCCATCAGGTCTTCGGGCAGTTCGTCTTGGATTTCTTGTACCCTGACTCTGATGGAGGAGCAGTCTTCTACCAAACACTCCAGCGAGGCTTCTAGCCGATTCCCAATATCGGTCAGCCGGTTCTTCAGATCATCAGAGATTGGTGCCCTGGCTGTGCTGGGTAGCTCCTTGTCCTCATCATCAAGAAACTGGCCGATATCAAAGGAGAACATATCGGCTAGGTTCTGCAAATATCAACATGGGTCGAGGTTAGCCTTGTTAATCAGGAATCGGCAGAAAGGGGATCAGGGTAACCGTGGTTACCTGTGTTGGAGCATTGGTGGTGCTTGCATCGGCCTCCCTTTGCTTTGTCGACATAGTAGGCGAGGGGGTTGGCCGATGTGGTGAAGGTGATGGAGCCCTAGGCTGAAAAAGCAGGAAATTGGTGAATAGGGTTATGTGATTAGAAAAATAATGCAAAAAATCAACTCTTACCGAGACAGTCGGAGAGGGTGGTGGAGAAGGAGAAGGGGTTCTCAATCGTGCCTTGGCTCGTTCGCGCCGTTGCAAAGTTGTTTTCTTGGTTCTTGGCAAAGGGGCCGATTGAGTTCTCTCCTTTAACACAGACGACACCGCAGCCTGAAAAGGATATGAAGTTAAAGTGTGACAGTACAAGGAGATTATGTAAACACAAAGAAGAGATTATATTGACCTTGCGAACTGCGTGTCTGGTCCTTTTTGGTTGCGGGGCATCATCTTGGTCATCGGCCGGTGGGATCTCCGCAGCTCCGGCCGATGGCTCTTGGGTGGTTTCGACCGACGGGTTTTCTTCTTCGTGTGCATCGGCCGCTGCTGCATCGACTTCCTCCTCCATCACTTGTTCTTCGAGGAATTCTTCCAAGGAGGGGTCTAGCTCTTCGGCATCGGCCTGGTCATCGGTTTTAGCCTTCTTGCTGGCTTTCTGCGATTTGCCTTTGGCCGGCGCTTTTCTCTTGGGGTTTTCTTTAGGCATCGGACCTTGGAGAAGCGACGCCACTTTTGGGGCAGTGAGGCCGATGATGGATTCCAGGATGGTTGACCCCGATGGAGCTATGGCTTGAGCGTAGAAGATCTTCCGTCCACTGTTGCTCACAGATGGAATCGGCTCATCTGGGACTTGAGGGCTGATGCCTTGGATAAGTTCTGTCACATAGAACCTGGCCGATTGATGAAAGATGTGAGCGGCCCACTCTTGCCACCAAGTTTGGAAGCTAATGTGCACGAAGGCATTCAGATGCAGCCGATCGCAGTCACCAAGATTGGGGAGCTCGATTTCCATTGCTTTGTTCATAACCAGGGCCGATGGGACTGTGCCTCTGCTCTCTAGGAGCTTATGAAGATGCAAGCTAATGGGAAGTTGTCCGAGCCCGCATTGTCTAGCAGCTGTCATTGGGGTGTAAAACTCATAGGACAAGCTGGTGCTCCTTCCCTGAAAGACGCCTACTGGGAGCAGGCATGGAGTGAGGCCGATCATGAATAATTCCCTTGATTCCATGTCATCATTTATTAAGCTCAGTTGCAGATCATCTGGAAGCTCGAAGTCTCGGTCCGATGTATAGACAAACATATCCATCTTGGCTGATGGAGGGCCGGTGAAGAAACGGATGAACCATGTAGCCATGTCATCGGCCGATTGATCTGCGCCGGGGTAGACGGAGGCTGCTTCCCCGTAGGACATGCATCTTCTGTTCCTGGGATCTTCGTGATCGGCATATTTTGATGGGAAGCGAGAATCTGATAGAGGTGGCCGATCAACCATGGTGTTGGTGTATATGGTTAGCCAGAGTTGAATGAACCACCATGGTCCTCCATGAGCCACAGTCTGTTTTAGCATCAAGTCTTGTGTGGAAACATGGAGTAGCCGATATACAGCTCCTAGAAGGTATCGGCCCAAGGGGATTTGTCTCTTGTCGACCAAAGCTTGAGCCAAGTGTTGACAGTTTGTAGTGGGGCCACAGGTCGATCCGCAGAAGACAAATCTCTCCAACCACAATGTCAGGAAAGCTACGTGTTCTCGCTCTGAGACCGATCCCTGTTCCATGTGTTCAGAGATATATCCGGACCAGCCTCCGATTTTCTTGGTCTTCAACTTGTGGCTGCTGTTTACCAGGAGGCTGAAGGGGTTGATCTCGGAGCTGATATCCAATCTTGTGAGTACCTTGATATCTATGAGGGTTGGGGTCATCGGACCTTGCTTGAACATAAAGGCGTTCAAGGTACTTGACCAGAAGTAGCTAGCAGCTGACATTAGTGGCTCATTCTTCTTGGTATCAGCCAGGGACAGAGTTATGCATTGGCCGATTCCAATCTCGTCCCAGTGAACTTGTTTGGCGGCAGCAATCCTTTTGTGCTAGGTCCTGTATCCGTTTAGCTTTGATGGCCATGACCTGAAGGTGTGCTTCCACGCCGAGACAGTGGGCTTGGCTTGCCTGAAAGGGATTCTGTCTGTTTCGGTGTTGATTAACCAGGTTGGGTCGCAGTCGCCCATGGGGCCCAGGAGAAAGCGATGGGATTTATCATCGGTGGGAATCAAGATTTGGTTTTTGAAGACCTAAATCGTGAGAACAACGATGAGAATATAAGGCCTGAGGGGGGCAGAAAGTAAAAACCTAACTTGGAGAAATCGGCGGAAAAGGTAATAATGCGGACTTTGAAGGAATTGAGTTACCGCAGGGATCTCGGAGGCGTAAAACGGGGCGGAGGCCATCGTTGTTGTTGGAGGGGTCGCTGTGAAGGGGGTCGATGTTGACGAGACACCGAGGGGTCGCCGGAGTTGAAGAACACGAGGAGTTTGTTGAATCGGCGGCGAAAGGGTTCGAATCTGGATCTGTGCGGTTTTCGGGTTAGACCTAGCAAAAAGTCGATGAGTTCCCTGGAGTTAATTCCGCCACATTATATAATGAAGCGGAATTGGGGGGCATGTGTTAACGATGGATTTTGGTAATCGACTCGGAAAGGAAAGAGGAAACCGAAGCAGAGAGGAAGGATTGAGTTGGAGTCGGACCAGGCTTCGTATCGGACCCGGTAACCGTATCGGACTGGGGGGGTGTTGCTATGAAGAGCGTATCGGCCGATATGGATTTGGTTTGGTTGTGGGCCGATGCGGGTTGTGAGTTGACAGTGTCAACGTGGGCTTGGTCTGGGCTCGAAGTAAGCTTCAAGGAAGTTGCCAAATAGAGATAAAGCTCGGTTTTAGGCAATTGTATCTTGTAAATTAAGTAGTGTAGATCTAATCTGTGGCTTAAGTCTGCCGCAAGGACTTGTTTGTTAGTTGTAGATAAGATCGTGCCCTACAAGGGTTCTGTTGTAATCTCGGGTATAAATATCCCGATAGTTTGTACATGTAGTCTCTCTCTCAATCAATCACACAATCAAATCAATCTACTTTCGGCGCATCGCCAACCCTCGCAAGAGGTTTTCTTCGACGAGTTCTTGCTTCCTCAGAGCAGAGGTATGAACTCGTCCCCGACGATCTGCATCGTCGAGGCTAACGTGTCGCTTTAGACACGTTAAGCCTCGATGATGTGATCATCGATTATCATGTCTTGAATAGTTTTGACAGGTATCTTAATTAAGCCTTGCCAGCGGTTTACTCGCTTTAGGGTTTATTGCCGACGATGGTTTAATTCTTATGCTTGGCTAGATTGTTCAATGCAGCTACCATCCCCAAAAGCAATCGATGACTTGATTTTCTTTGTGTTAAGTCTCAATTCACACTTCGAGTTGCCATCGACCTTAGTCCTGTTTTGAGGTCTAACACAAAGCCTGTTTTCGGTTGTAATTAAGGATAGTACCGGGGTTTTAGCCGGTCTTATCTAACATATGTGATTGCTCTATGTTTCTTGCATATGTTTGCCACTTATATGTGCAGATCGGTAAGTATAAATATGTCGATCGTGAAGTAATCTTAAGATTTCTTTATGGTTGATGTGTTTATACTGGCCGATTGGCTCGTATAAGGTTGCACTAGAGTACTAGCTGGTGTAGTTACCTTCGTCATCCTTATCGGCCGGTATTATTAGTTGAAGTCTACATACCAATAAAGGCCGATAAGATTAGATTCATGTCTTACTTATTTTCTAAGTGAGCCGATATAGCTTTGCCCTATCGGCTGGGCTATGACAATGTGTCATCGGTCTGCTGACCGATCGGCCATTGTTCTCTGATTTGGTTTACTTGTTTCTTGTTGATTGCAGATCAAATCAACTGGCACGCTCTACTTACGACTAGGCAAGCCATTTGGACCTGCACTGGAGTTAAGCAGATCTCCCAGGCCGCCGTGGTAACGCGGAACCCGTTTGGTTGCTGGACGGGTCGAAATTCTGCGCCAACAGACAGAAGATGGTATCAGAGCGCAGCTTTGGCCTTAGGACGAAACCTGACGTTAGATGACGGTAAGAATGCTAAGTTCTAAAAAGCTATTTGCAAAAAGCTCAGTTCTTTTCTTCTTCTCTTACTCAGTTTATAAAACTGGTTACTGACTTCCCTCTCTCTTTCAAAATTGTAGATGGCAGTCAACGCCACCCACAGTTCCCACGGCGTTGGTGAGGGTCAGCACGTCGACCAGCTGAGAGACCTCACTGGCTTCCTTGGCTTCTCCTGTCCCGAGTACGCTGGGTACTCCGTGGATCGCTTCCCTCCTCGCTGTGAGCTGTCCATGTACCTTTACACCCGCGGAGGTACACACGGCGCTGGCCTTCGCCATCACCACTTCAACTTGGCTCGCCCCACGCTCCAGCTCGCGTACTAGGACCTCTCCTGGACCGCTCTGCGTCGCTTGGCCTACGACTACCGTCATCGCCTTGCAGGTTTGGCCTTCCGGCTGATCCCGCAGCTCCCTCCTGGCCGTGCAGACAGCCGCTACCCTTGCCCCTACCGCGAGTCGCACCCTGCGCTGACTCGCATGGTGGAGCTTTCTGGCGCCCAGGCCACTCAGCACGACCTTCTCCTTGAGGCTTACCACTCCTTGGCTCGCCGCTACGCCACTCAGACGAGCCGACCACCGGAGCCAGCCAAGTAGGAGAGCAGTAGAGTTTGTCTGCTGCAGGTGGAGTTTGTGTGCTAGACCTTTTGTACCGCCGCCAACTCTTATGGAGTCGTGGCGAGGTAGTGTGTGAGTGTATTGTTGTGGGTGTTGTCTGGTAGTATGTATCTCCGAGGTGGTGTGCGTACAGTCAAGCTTGGCGCAGCTCTGTGACTTGTCCACACCCGTTGTATTAGGTGCTTTCCGAGTTGAGAAAAGCTTTATGACTAGTGTGTGCTTTCTGTGCTCATTTATTTTACTCCTCCCCTTTTAAGTTCTGTTCTGTCTTCTTACCCTACCCTTTCTGGGAGATTAGATGGCTGGCCGTCCCCGTTCGTGTGTCTCGTGCTCCCGCTCGTTTGGGCTACGAATCCCACAGGGAAGAACCAGGATCGGAACATGAGTTAGGAAATGAACCGGTTGATGCTCCAGCTCGTGCAGATCCTACCGCAGACCATGCAAATCGTGCACAGGACTTACCCCCGCCTCCCCAGCTTCAGGCAAACTATCAGCATATGATGGCGGTTTAGATTCAGATTTTACAGGGCTTAGCCCAAGCCATTGTAGGCATACAGCAGAATTTACAGCCGCAGGCTCCGCACCCAGTGCCCTTCAATAATAACAACCACAGATCCAAGCTGACAGATTTCCTAAGATCCCATCCACCGGAATTCTCTCATACCGTCGAGCCCGTAGAGGCTAACGATTGGCTAAAGGATGTTGAGAGAAAGCTCAACCTAGTGCAATGCACTCCGGTAGAGAAGACCCTGTTCGCTGCACATCAACTGAGAGGCTCTGCAGCCGACTGGTGGGAGAATTATTGTAATGCCCATCCGGACGTAGTCAACATTGAGTGGACAGAGTTTGCCGAAGCCTTCCGTGCAGCTCATGTGCCCGAAAGCACCATTGACATGAAGAAGGAAGAATTCAATCGTCTGAAACAGGGTACAGGAAGTGTCAATGAGTACCTAAGTCGCTTCAACAAGTTGGCTCGGTATGCTTTCGAGGAAGTGGACTCTGACAAGAAAAAGATCAGGAAGTTCTTGAAGGGAATCGCAGTAGGTTTGAGGATCCAGTTGCTTGCCCATGATTTCCCCACCTTTCAGCATATGGTTAACAAGGCATTGCTTCTGGAGGATGTCAGAAAAGAGGCAACTGAGGAATACAAAAAGCGCAAGTCTACTCACCAAGCGCACCCACTCCGTGGAGCGCCACGCCCTTGAGTTGGTCACCCCATGCAGTACCACCAACCTGCTCAGCAAGTCAATCGCCAACCTGGCTTCACTCCCCGTCCACTGGTGCCACGCCCTACTCCGTCGCCCCAGCAGCATGCCCCTAGCGGCAATACCGGTGTGAACAGTGTCACCTCCTTCAAGTCGCCCATAGGGATGGCGAATGTGCAGTGCTTCACTTGCAAACAAATGGGACATTTTTCCAGACAGTGTCCTCGGAATCAGGGAAACTCTAACTCCGGACACACCGATGCTGGCTCCCCCAGGATCCCAGCACCTGCGCAGTCCCGTCCAGTCACCCAGGCAAGTGGACAAGGTTCTCGCGCCTCCACCAACTTTGGACGAGGCCGGGTGAACCACATTCAAGCTGAAACCGCCCAAGAGGCCCCCGACGTGGTGATGGGTATGTTCTCTGTCAACTCCATACCCGCACTCATTCTATTTGATTCAGGAGCTTCTCATTCGTTCATATCGCAAGCTTTTGTGAAAAGAAATGGTTGGAAAACCTAAAATTTACAAGTACCTATGGTAATACTTTCCCCTGGAAGGGATATAAGGGCAGATAAACTATGCCCCAAGGTTGACCTAGAGATAAACGGGGTTAGCTTCGCAGCCAAACCCATAGTCCTAGACTCCCAAGGTTTGGATGTCATCCTAGGGATGGATTGGTTGGCTAAGTGTTGATGCGAAAAACACACACTGGCCTGGGAGATCTGCTTAGCTCCAGTGCAGGTCCAAAGCTTGGTGAGATGCGGGCGTGCCAGTCAGTTTGATCCTGCAACTGACAAGAAACAACGAAAGTGCAATTAAATCCACCAATGATAGCCGATCGGCTGGTTTACCGATGACATATCATTGAGCATTGAGCCGATGCAAGATGCATTAAATCGGCTATAACAGATAAAGCAAGATAAAGCTAAATCTACTCAATCGGCTGTAGATATCAACAAGATATAATCTAAGTCTCAAAACATATTTAAACTAAGTGATTGGGATAGATCGGACAGGGCGCCGAGACAGTATAAATCACTTATGCCTAAATACATCATGAAGCATAGATTACACAAGCTCACAGCATAGCCGATTAAGCAAATCTAACATGTATCGGCTAGTACTCCGATACCACTTTATACAGAGATATTACCATGAACAAAATATATTACACAAACTGTCAAACTAGTGTTAAGATGATCCTAACCAAATTTGGCAACAAGCTCAATATATTTTATTAAGTTAATATCTCGGTATAAAGGGCAGATTTAATATATCAAGATAACAAGATAATTAAACCAGGTAAGGTCGGCTGAAACCCCGACGCTATCTCTATTAGTAATCATAGACAGGCTAGGGACTATGGTTCTAGACATGATCTGGTAGGTCAAACCTAACTGATACAGCACCAAATATGTAAAGAAACACAATGCCTAAATGATCAAGTCGATGAAAACCTTTTCAAGATGGTAGATATATTGTATAATCTAAACCAGCATCAATATATAACTCTGTCGGAAAAGCGTGTTGATGCAAAAAACACACACTGGCCTGGGAGATCTGCTTAGCTCCAGTGCAGGTCCAAATCTTGGTGAGATGCGGGCGTGCCAGTCAGTTTGATCCTGCAACTGACAAGAAACAAAGAAAACGCAATTAAATCCACCAATGATAGCCGATCGGCTGGTTTACCGATGACATATCATTGAGCATTGAGCCGATGCAAGATGCATTAAATCGGCTAAAACAGATAGAAGCAAGATAAAGCTAAATCCACTCAATCGGCTGTAGATATCAACAAAATATAATCTAGTCTCAAACATATTTAAACTAAGTGATTGGGATAGATCGGACAGGGCGCCGAGACAGTATAAATCACTTATGCCTAAATATATCATGAAGCGTAGATTACACAAGCTCATAGCATAGCCGATTAAGCAAATCTAACATGTATCGGCTAGTACTCCGATACCACTTTATACAGAGATATTACCATGAACAAAATATATTAAACAAACTGTCAAACTAGTGTTAAGATGATCCTAACCAGATTTGACAACAAGCTCAATATATTTTATTAAGTTAATATCTCGATATAAAGGGCAGATTTAATATGCCAAGATAACAAGACAATTAAACCAGGTAAGGTCGGCTGAAACCCCGACGCTATCTCTATTAGCAATCATAGACAGGCTAGGGACTATGGTTCTAAACATGATCTGGTAGGTCAAACCTAACTGATGCAGCACCAAATATGTAAAGAAACACAATGCCTAAATGATCAAGTCGATGAAAACCTTTTCAAGATGGTAGATATATTGTATAATCTAAACCAGCATCAATATATAACTCTATCGGCTAGTTCTCTGTAGAACAGTGATTAACCAAATCTGAGTTATATGCTGATATCAATCTAGATTATACAATATATATGATAACTCGACGATTCACGCAACCAGGATTAGAGTGTCATAAAGATGGAAGCACTAATCCCGAGAGCGCAAGCCGCCATAACAAGTTTTACCTCTTGCTGGAGATCGAAACCGATGCAGCCCAACTCGAAAGCAAGAACTCGTCGAAGAAACGATGAAAAAGTAAAGGTGGCGATGCGCCGAAGTTGTTGTATTGTCTGTTTATTATTACACAGTCCTGGGTTCAATTTATACCCAGAATTACACAATCTGTCCTTGTCGGACACGACTCTTACTTCTATTACAACTCATACTAAGGATAATTCCCTAATACAAACTCTAATCGACAATATCTATTAGGAAACTAACATTATATCCTAATTAATAGATACAATTCCCTTCTTCGGACCCAATCCGTACGTGGGAATCCTCATGAAGCTCATCAACCGAACCCGACAAAGACTCCGTTATCCTCTCGTCGGAATCGGCTACATCGGCTATCCCTGTCCGACTCTGTCTCAGCCGATGTCACAATAGCCGATTCGGTCACCAGTCGATAGACACCGTAGCCGATCCGGTCACCAGCCGATTCTTGCTCTGTTTTGGTAACCGCCAGCTTCCTCCAAATCCGCTTCGATCTTATCCTCAGATCTGATATTTGATTTACCAAATTTGGTCGTTAACACATGCCCCCCAAGTCCGCGATATTTGGAATGTTGCGGATTTGCTTGAATCCTCTCCGAATCGATCTAGGGTTCCGCCTCTATTTCAACCGTTATCACACACCCTCTTTAAATAGCAACCAACACTTGAAGTTTTTCACGCCGTTACTTCCGTCTTCACCGCTTCAGCTATAATCGCCTCAATTCTCGCAATAGCCTCATCAGATTCTCCGGCGACCACACAAGCGATTCCCGGTCAGCAACAACTCCGCCTCCGACAATGTCGTCTTCCGCCGCTCCTTCAAGTGCTCCGGTCACCGAGTTTCCTGAGGTAACCCTACCTGCCGAATTCCATCCTTTGTCATAGATTAATTTTCCTTTACGATTCATTTCTTCTCCCCCTTCTTTTCTGTAGCACCTCTCGCACCAAGTTGCAATCCCAAGTCTAATTCATCCCAATCGGTACTTCTTGGGCCCAATCGGCAACAAGGACCCTGTAGAAATTATCAATGCCGAGACAAACAGGATCCCTTTTAGGTTAACCAACCCTAACCTGAACCACTGGAACAACACCTTTAAATCCTGGCCATCGGCTGTCAAGACTTGGTCTGATTGGTACAAGAGAATATCAGCTAGCAAACACAGTCATTGGGAAGAAATCGGCATTGCCCAGTGCTTAGCCCTAACCATAGCCGATTTAGCCAAAGATGAACCCATGCTATCGGCTGCCAGCTACTTCTGGTCCAACACCCTGAATGCCTTCCTCTTCAATCAAGGACCAATGACCCCAACTCTTCTGGACATCACCATGATAACTGGGCTGGATGTCACCTCATCGGCTAACCCCATCAGCTTGAACAGCAAAAATCAATTTTCTTTCAAAACCAGAAGCATTGGAGGCTGGAGTGGATTCATCTCTCTGAATATGGGATCTGGCCCTGTCACCCCTAAGGAACACGCAGCCTTCCTCTTGATGTGGTTGGAAAAATTCCTGTTTTGTGGTTCAAGCTGTGGTCCCACCACCAATTGGCAACATATAGCCGAAGCTCTAGTTAACAAAAAGCAATTCCCACTAGGCAAATACCTCCTGGGCTATTTATATCAGACATTAAGCAATGCATCGGCTAAGCTTGCCACCAACTCAACAATCGGCACAGGTGGACCTTGGTGGCTATTGCAATTATGGCTCAATCTGCACACCATCAAAGTTGCCAAGAGATCAGCACTGCCTGAAGCCGAGTTCCCTCTGGTTGAGCCGACCAAAGATGATGACGGAGACGAGGTCACAACCAGAAGATGTATGTCCTTTGGAGAGGCAGCATCTTCATATCCTGGATCAGAACTTTCGGCTGAGCCCTTTGTCGACTGGTTTGGCAACTTTTATGATGGATTTCCAAAAGACTCTAGAAATTGGTTTGCATATGAATTCTTTGCAGATTTTGAATTGCCAGCCGATTTCAGATTTGATGAAATAAACTCTGAAAAATTTGAGAAATCCAGAGAAGTTTTCACAGCAGCTATCTCCCCCTGTATCCTTCCTGTCGGCATCCATCAAGGCAGGAATATTCAGATATCTTATGAATTTTATCACCCTATAAGTGCTGCCAGACAACTGGGAATGGGGCAGATGCCAATCGGCTTGTTCTTCTTGGAAAAAATCCAAACCAGAGGAGAAATCTCATCGGCTCTGATGATGGATAGGCTACTGAGCATAGAAGGACCTCCCCTTGGAAGTCTGGAAAACATTGAGTTGGCTATGCTAAGGAGCTCCACTTTTGATCATTGGTGGGTTGAATGGAAGAAACATCTTTTTCACCAATCGGCTTCCATGTATCTGACTGACATCATTCCAGACATGATTCCACAGGTAAACACACTTCTTTTCCAATACCCCTATCGATAGCCGATTGTTTTTAGAAAATACCTTAACCTTCTCTTCCTTTGTTTGCAGACCACAGAGTCTTCTCCTCCTCATGTCAGCAACAATGGAGCCAGAATCAACTATGCTGCCGGAATTCTCCCAAATGGCGGTGGGTTAGCCCCCTCAATCATCGGCTACAACGCCCCCAAGACATCTTCCCTA
Organism: Oryza officinalis; assembly: GCA_008326285.1. Classification (NCBI taxonomy): domain Eukaryota; kingdom Viridiplantae; phylum Streptophyta; class Magnoliopsida; order Poales; family Poaceae; genus Oryza; species Oryza officinalis. The sequence goes on from BDMV01000007.1 coordinate 3,057,150, forward strand.
CTCCAAGGGCAAATACGTGAGCCGATTCCTTCTGAAGCTGGCAAGAGAAAAAGAACCAGGCCATCGGCTACTGCTCTACTGGCTACAAAGAAGAAAATCACCAAAAAGCAGAAAAGCTATGAGCCAGATGAAGAAGATATAGAAAAAGCCATCGATGAAGCAGCTGCCGAGCTGAGTGAAACCATAGAAGAAACTCCAACAATTAGCATCCCTATTCCTCAGCAAACCCCACCAACGCCGATTCACAAAACATATCAACCTCGGGTATGTACTTTGAACTCTTAGCCTTTCCACAACTCTTTTTGCCGATCTCATTGTTAACCCTTCTTACGCAGAAAAAGAAATTGGCTGCCAAAAAGAAACCTGCACCGCCTCCATCGGTAACACTTCCTTCAGAATTTGTTTAACCCTTATTTCCTCACGTATTAACTTGTTTTGTATTTCAGCCGATCCGCTCTCCAACTCCTATTCATCATGATTCAAGCGAACATACCCCATCGGCTAGAGACAGTCACCATATTGAAGATCAGCCGATTCCTCCTATTCCTGTAAGTATTTATATCAAAAATATAAATCGGCCGTTAATATTCTATTAACTAACAATCTTGTCTCTTTCAGGCCTTAGCCGACATGTTCTCTTTTGACATAAGGCAATTCATGGATGAAGAAGAAGAAACATCAAGCAAGGCTACTGCTCCTATAGCCGACGACTTAAAGGCTACTCTCAAAGACATTGCTCATCGGCTTGAAGGTTCCCTTGATGCTTTGGTTGTCAACTGTGGACCAATCAGAGCACGATTTGAAGACATTCAAGACCAGATCCCAGATGATGTAGCCGAAGTCATCTCTCCAGCAGTTTTCCTTGAACAATATCGTCATAAGCTGGAAAGAGCAAGGCAGAGGATAGCCGATAGGCGAGAGCGAAAGGATCTTGAGACAACCATCCATGCCAATCGGCAATCCATAAATGAGGAAAAAGCCAAGCTTGATGAAATGATATCTGGGCCAAGTTCTATCCAAAGCAATATAGATCGGCTAAAGAATAAGAAGATTGAACTATTGGCTGAATTAGAAGCCTGCAATGCTGAGCTATCACTGGAGGAACAGAAGCTTGCCGATTTACCAAGATCCATTGAAGAACAAAAATCCAAGCTGAAGTCCTCAATCAGACATTTAGCCGATCTGAACAAATCCATGAAAGTCATCCCAGGAAGTGATGCAGCCGATGCCCAAGCCATAGAAGAAATAGACCAAATTAGGCAAAGGGCCATATCGGCTATCCAAAAACTTGTAACATGAACCAGCCGATGATAATATAAACTCCATTCTTGTAAATGGCTTTTGAAATTCTGATCTGAAATTTTGAGCTGCTGTCTCCATACTTGTAATTTTGATTGAAATTTTGATCTGAAATTTTGAAATTTTGAGCTGCTGTATGTATATGCCCCCTAATTTTGTTATGGAGAACGAAACATCACAAAATTACAATCGGCTAAGAACAAATAACCATGAGACAACCGATTATACTAAAAAGAATTGTGCTAAGGGCGATATAACTTATATCGGCCATCTAAAGGCGATGTCAACACATCGGCTACCATGTATCGGCAATACACAACCGAATCATGAATTAATCCAAACACTTGGGTAATACTTTTTCAGATATTTTCCATTAAGAGCTCTTCCAAATACCTCTCCATCGAGTCCTTGTAACATGTAGGCTCCTTTAGAAACAGACTTGTAAATCCGAAAAGGTCCTTCCCAATTTGGCGACCACTTGCCGAACTTATTATCACGAGTTCCAATCGGCAGAATCAATTTCCAAACCAATTCTCCCTCCTCAAAAGATTTTGGTACCACCTTTTTATTATAATGTCGCGCAACGCGCTCCTTATCTTTTGTTATCTTTTGTAAAGCAGACATCCTAGATTGAACCAAGTCCTCTGACTCATCGACCATAAGATTATAATAGTCATCGGCTGTCAATTTATCTTGTAAATCAATCCTCCTTGAGCCGATGACATGCTCCCATGGCAAAACTGCTTCATGCCCATAGACTAACTTATATGGAGGAACTTGAATTGATCCATGACAAGCCATCCGATAAGCCCATAACGCCTCAGCCAATCGGTTATGCCACTGCCTTGGAAAATCGGCAATCTTTCTCTTAATCAACTTAATCAAGCTCTTGTTAGATGCTTCTGCCTGTCCATTAGCTTGCGCATAATATGGTGAAGAATTTAACAATCTGATTCCCATGCTCTCCATAGATTGAACAAACTCATCTGACACAAAAATAGACCCTTGATCAGTCGTAATTGTTTGTGGAAGACCAAATCGGTATATAATATGCTCTTTAACGAACTGAATTGCGTCCCCAGAATCAACTTTCTTCAATGGAACCGCTTCCACCCACTTTGTAAAATAATCGGTTGCTACCAATATATACTTATGTCCTTTACTCGACGGTGGATTGATCTGGCCGATCATATCAATTCCCCAGCCTCTGAACGGCCACGGCTTGATTATTGGATTCATAGCCGATGCTGGTGCTCTCTGAATAGATCCAAATTGCTGACAATCTCGACATCCCTTGTAATATCTGAAGCAATCCTCCAACATTGTCGGCCAAAAATACCCAACTCTCCGAAGCAACCACTTCATTTTATGAGCCGATTGATGAGTACCACAAATACCTTCATGTACTTCTCCCATCACAACCTTGGCTTGATCAGCACTTAGACATTTCAGCAACACCCCATCAATCGTCCGATAATACAGTCCATCATCTAACAAGACATATCTCAAAGCCTTATACCTCAATTTCCTTGAAACCGATTGAGAAGGATTCTTTAAGTAATGAAACACATCATACCTCCAATCATCGGCTGCAATCGTAGCAATCCCCATCCCAACATCTGTCGTCATCGGCTTGTATCCCGATGCCCCCTGAGCCAAAGCATTAGCCTCTAAATTCTGCTCCCGAGGAACATATCTCAACGTTACCAGCCGAAACTCATCTATTAATGCCCGACACTTTTCATAATAAGCCATCAATACATCGTTCTTGCATTCATATTCTCCGGCCAGTTGACTAATTACCAACAATGAATCACCCATGACTTCAACAGCATCGGCTTCAAATTCCTTCAAAAGTTGCAAACCTTTGAGAACTGCCTCATACTCAGCTTGATTATTTGTAGCATATGGCTTGATGGTAAAAGCAAATTCAAAACTTGCCCCTCTTGGTGATATAATAACCAAACCGATGCCGCAACCATGAGTACAAACCGATCCATCAAAAAATAATGTCCAAGGCGCAACATCCACTGAGCCGATCGAATCATCGCGATGCTCTACAATAAAATCGGCTATAGCTTGCCCCTTAATAGCTTTAGGTGACTCATACTTGAGATCAAATTCCGTTAAGGCATAAATCCACTTTCCAACCCTTCCTTTCAATACTGGAGCCGATAGCATATATTTGACCACATCGGCTTTGCAAACTATAGTACATTCATTGGATAACAAATAATGCCTCAACTTTGTACATGAAAAATACAAACATAAGCACAACTTCTCCACCGAAGAATACCTGGTCTCTGCATCCAAAAGTCTTCTGCTCAAATAAAAGATTACCCTCTCTTTACCTTCGAACTCCTGGATTAGGATCGAGCCGATTGACTTCTCATCGGCTGACAAGTATAATTTGAAAGGCACCCCTTTCCGTGGAGAAACCAAAACTGGAGGAGAACCTAAATATTTCTTAATATCATCCAAAGCCCTCTGTTGCTCTGCCCCCCATGTAAACTCCTGATCGGCTTTAAGTCTGAGCAAAGGCGTGAAAGGCTCTAATCTCCCAGACAAATTAGAAATAAATCTCCTGATAAAATTTACCTTGCCGATTAAAGACTGCAACTGTTTCTTGTCTTCTGGTGGCTGAATGTTCTGTATCGCGCTAATACTCCTTTGCGGTACCTCAATACCTCTCTCATGCACAAGAAAACCTAAAAATTGTCCAGCCGATACACCAAAAGCACACTTAGTGGGATTCATTTTTAAGCCATATTTCCTTGTTCTCTCAAATACTTTCCTCAGATCGGCTATATGATCAACAACCTCTTTAGATTTTACCACTACATCATCAATATAGATTTCAACCAATAAACCGATCAAATCATGAAAGATATAATTCATGGCTCTTTGATATGTAGCTCCGGGGTGGCATGGCGGTAATGGCGGCCAGCGGAGGAGAAGTTTTACAGGGGGTGCTAGGTCGGTTTGGGCGGATGTCGGTTTGGGGCTCGGAGAGGCGGTTCGAGGGCGTGGGGAGGGGACCGTGCTGGCGCTCTCCGCGCTAGCGGCCAAGCGCGGCAGCGGTGACGCCGCCCGATCGGAGGAGAAAGCAAAAAGGGGAGAAAAGAGGGGTTGCCCCCTTACCGAAACGGGAAGGGGGAAAAGCGGAGAGGGAGAGGGGGCGTGTGCTCGGCCCCTTGGCGGCACGCGTGCAGGCGGGGCCGGGAGGGGGACGGCGCCGGCGGGACGGAACGGCGAGAGAGGGAGAAAAACGGCGAGAGAGAGAATGGGCAAGGGGGGAGAAGGAGAGCGCCCGCTCTCTCGCGCGGGCGTGCGGCACACGTGCGCGGCGCGCCCGACGCGACAGGCTGCGCGGACCGGCCGGGCGGGCGCGGCCCAGCGGGAGGGAGGAAAAGGCCGAGCGAGAGGGACTGGGCCGAGGCGGCCCGAGAAGGGGGAGAGAGAGAAAAAAAGGAGGCCGAAGGGGGAAATCGGCCCGAGGGCAGAGGGAGGAAAGGTGGACTTTACCTGAGAAAGAAAGAGAGGGAGTTTTAGGGCTCGGATTTGAAATCCGATTTCGCAGTTTTCTCCGGGCTTGAACTGAGAGGGGAAACACGAGACCTTGGCACACGACAAGACTCAACCGAAGAGCAAACTTTCGCAAATAGAGTTTTTAGCAATTAGGTTTTCCCGCTAACGCCGTGACAAAACGGGCGTTACAGCCATTCTATAGGGTCTCTTGGCAATAGGGGTTGTGCCTGGGGCCAGTTCTATGGAAAACTCGATTTCTCGATCCGGTGGCAATCCGGGTAGTTCTTCGGGGAACACATCGGAATACTCGTTGACTATAGGTACCATTTCCAAAGGAGTGGCTTGCAGACTATTTAGTGTTGACCGGTTTCCGGAAGGAATAGGAGTGAAACGCACTTGTCTTCCTCCGGGTCCTTGCAGAGTGATGGTTCTCTCAGCACAATCTATTTGTCCTTTGTGCTTAGTGTTAACGACCAAATTTGGTAAATCAAATATCAGATCTGAGGATAAAATCGAAGCGGATTTGGAGGAAGCTGGCGGTTACCAAAACAGAGCAAGAATCGGCTGGTGACCGGATCGGCTACGGTGTCTATTGACTGGTGACCGAATCGGCTATTGTGACCATCGGCTGAGACAGAGTCGGACAAGGATAGCCGATGTAGCCGATTCCGACGAGAGGATAACAGAGTCTTTGTCGGGTTCGGTTGGTGAGCTTCATGAGGATTCCCACATACGGATTGGGTCCGAAAAGGGAATTGTATCTTTAATTAGGATATAATGTTAGTTTCCTAATAGATATTGTCGATTAGAGTTTGTATTAGGGAATTATCCTTAGTATGAGTTGTAATAGAAGTAAGAGTCGTGTCCGACAAGGACAGATTGTGTAATTCTGGGTATAAATTGAACCCAGGACTGTGTAATAAAAAACAGACAATACAACAACTTCGGCGCATCGCCACCTTTACTTTTTCATCGTTTCTTCGACGAGTTCTTGCTTTCGAGTTGGGCTGCATCGGTTTCGATCTCCAGCAAGAGGTAAAACTTGTTATGGCGGCTTGCGCTCTCGGGATTAGTGCTTCCATCTTATGACACTCTAATCTGGTTGCGTAAATCGTCGAGTTATCATATATATTGTATAATCTAGATTGATATCAGCATATAACTCAGATTTGGTTAATAACTGTTCTACAGAAAACTAGCCGATAGAGTTATATATTGATGCTGGTTTAGATTATACAATATATCTACCATCTCGAAAAGGTTTTCATCGACTTGATCATTTAGGCATTGTGTTTCTTTACATATTTGGTGCTGCATCAGTTAGGTTTGACCTACCAGATCATGTTTAGAACCATAGTCCCTAGCCTGTCTATGATTCTAATAGAGATAGCGTCGGGGTTTCAGCCGACCTTACCTGGTTTAATTTCTTGTTATCTTGATATATTAAATCTGCCCTTTATATCGAGATATTAACTTAATAAAATATATTGAGCTTGTTGTCAAATCTGGTTAGGATCATCTTAACACTAGTTTGACAGTTTGTTTAATATATTTTGTTCATGGTAATATCTCTGTATAAAGTGGTATCGGAGTACTAGCCGATACATGTTAGATTTGCTTAATCGGCTATGCTATGAGCTTGTGTAATCTACGCTTCATGATATATTTAGGCATAAGTGATTTATACTGTCTCGGCGCCCTGTCCGATCTATCCCAATCACTTAGTTTAAATATGTTTTGAGACTTAGATTATATTTTGTTGATATCTACAGCCGATTGAGTAGATTTAGCTTTATCTTGCTTTATCTGTTATAGCCGATTTAATGCATCTTGCATCGGCTCAATGCTCAATGATATGTCATCGGTAAACCAGCCGATCGGCTATCATTGGTGGATTTAATTGCACTTTCTTTGTTTCTTATTGGTTGCAGGATCAAACCAATTGGCACGCCCGCATCTCACCAAGCTTTGGACCTGCACTGGAGTAAGCAGATCTCCCAGGCCAGTGTGTGTTTTTTGCATCAACACGCTTTTGGCACGCCCAGTGGGACACGAAGAATTTTCATCATGGTAGACTCCAAGAAAACTGACGTTGACCCAGAAAATATCATTCCAATGACAGTGGACAAGTTGACGTCGGAGCAAAAGGCAGAGCTGGAGGATATAATGAACAAGCTCCAAAACCAGTACTTGCATTCCTTTGTCCAGACTAGAGCAGGAACGGTGGTTCAGAGATACAAAGTGACTTTGCCCAACATGAAGAGCCAGAGATCAAGTTCTGGGAAGGAGAAAGGGGTCAAGCAAGAGGAATCTCCTGAAGATCCCGTGAATTTGCAAGATCGGATCGACTATGCTGTGCATCATGCTTTGATCAACCAGTCAGGAGTGCTGGTCAATACTTTAACAAATATTGTCAAGTCTGTGGTTGACGGTACTATCGCTGAACATCAAGCCAAAGGACCAATATTCTTACCAGATGGGGTCTTCCCGCAATACAGGCCGCTTATGACCAGCTCAGCCAAAGCCTGCCAATGTAGCCCCAGGACAGCCGATGGCGTCAACATCGGCTACAGGTCAACAGGAGATCCCAACATCGGTACAGAAGCACTGTAGAGTTCAATCCTCATGTACTGGTTCGGACAACAACCTCAGCATGTAGGGCATAACATACCACAGATATCAGCTGAGCAAGTTGCAACTATGTTCAACTCCAATCAGCCAGTTGCTCAGCCGATCATGCATACACCGGCAAGACAGCAAGTGCCAACCTTCCAGCAACAGGCTGCCAACACTCAATATATTTCTAATCAGCAAGATTTTAGTGCTCCGCGGAATTCCTCAGTCCCACACAAGTGGTAATCTTAATTATCAATTTCAACCTCATTCACCACAGGTGCAGTATCGGCAGAGAACGTCTCCTCAGCCATATCATCAACCGCAGTATTATCAAGATGAGCCGATACAGCCACAGCATCAAGATGGGACTCGGCAGAAACCTTGGGCCGATATGATAGCTGATATAATGAGAGAACATTCGGATTAAAGCCAAGGGATGGTGACAACTTGTATCGGCATCCATATCCAGAGTATTTTGAGAGGGTGCCATTACCAAGCCGATACAAGGTTCCAGATTTTTCAAAGTTCTCAGGACAAGATAATGTATCGACTTATGAGCATGTTAGCCGATTTTTAGCTCAGTGTGGTGAAGCATCGGCTACGGACGCGTTAAGAGTCAGGCTATTTCCTTTATCCCTGTCTGGATCGGCTTTTACGTGGTTTTCATCTTTACCATACAATTCTATTCACAGTTGGGCCGATCTGGAAAAACAATTTCACAAATATTTCTACAGTGGGGTGCATGAGATGAAATTGTCTGACTTGACAAGCATTAGGCAAAAACGAGAAGAGTCTGTCCAAGATTATATCCAGAGATTCAGGGAAGTCAGAAACAGATGTTACAGCCTGACATTGACAGATTCTCAATTAGCCGATTTAGCCTTCCAAGGTTTGTTAACCCCAATCAAAGAGAGGTTTTCGGCTCAAGACTTTGATAGTTTGGCTCATTTGGCCCAAAAGATAACAGCACACGAACAAAGATTTCAAGAGACCA